>JAUTXW010000282.1:1090000-1367500 GCA_030620095.1 Kuschelorhynchus macadamiae
AATATCTACAGAATAAAAAACTTGCCATAACAATCTTGCTCCATTTTAGTATATTTCAAATTCTGGTACAATGTTAATGGTTATCTAATTTTATTTTACGAGTATTTCTAAAGAGGGCAAAGATTTAAATGAGTAGGCAAAAATTGATAAACCAGAGAACCATAAATATTATATATTATTCGAAACTATGGTTTAGACTTAATGCAAAAACTACTGAAAAAGTGTGAGAACCAATTTCGTCAAAAGTATACCAACAAATTGTTAAAGCTGTTGTACCTGTTCAATTAATTTTATTATGTGTGTGTTCGCAACTATATCTGATCTATTAGGCCGGTTATAACAAATTACTACTTTTACTTTTCTTGAGTTTAGTCACGATTGATTACATACTCGCTAAATTAGTTCGCATTAGGTTCGTCGTTTTTAATTTTATTTAATAAAGTCGGTGCATCTTGTTGTATACAAGGGAGCAAAAGTCACTCTTTTTGTTACATTTTAAGCAATAAGTAACATATTAAATTGTCAAATTGGCGGAAAAAACATTTAAATGAAAAAAGGTGTAGGTGTAGTAGTTCCGGATGTTGATTGAATGTGTGTCTGGTTTTAGAACAAGACTTTCAGTCTCAAAGAAAATTACAAAATGATTTCTAATTTTTATAATTTATTAGTAACTCTTATATCAATTCTAAATATTTTGTAATATTTCTAATTTTTAAGCAAGTTATACGTACATATAGGGGCCAAGCAGTGGTGTGACACAATGTATGGGGTTGTTGATTAGAACTTGACCATCCCCATAGTTCTCTTATTTATAGAAACAAAATCAGTTTTTTACTTATTTATAGAAAATTATGTAGATTTTATTCAAAAATACAAAGATATGGTACACGATGTGCCAGAAAAGTTTAGCCATTTGAATTTGCCTTTTTATTTCCTTCGTAAAGGGGAAGTTTTAAAATCGTGAAGAAATCACCCTCCGAGATTGTTTTAGATCTTTACGTTTCATGGTCCCTAGATGCCGAAAAAACATGTTTTCTCAATTCCGTCGATCTGTATATCTGTCTGTCTGTCTGTCAGTCCATCTGTCTTTCTGTTCGCGCTACAGCTAAAAAACTACTTACCCAATTGACTTCAAATTTTAGACAAAAATTAAGAGCCATTTGGAAATGACCTGGTTACGTTGTAAAAGTCCAATATAGCAAAACAAAATGGCGGCCTAGTAAAATGTTAAAAAAAAACATTACTAAAAAACTGCTTATCCAATGTATCTCAAATTTTGTACAAAAATTCAGGTACTATGTAAGAATCCACTGGTGAACTTAATAAAATATTTAAAAATTTCAGCCTGAAAACTACTTAATGGCCTGATTTCAAATTATGTAGTATAACTAATTGTGGTCTAGAGACGACCTAGCAAAACTGTAGTACAAATTGAAAATGGCAAAACAAAATGGAGGCCAAATAAAATGTTTATAAATGTGAAAATATCACCCTCTGAGATCTTACATAGCTTCAAGCTTTAGCGTCCTGAGATGTAAAAAAATATGTTTTATTAATTCCGTCGGTCCGTCTGTTCGTTTGTCTTTCTGTCAGATCACACTACAGCTTAAAAACTACTTATCCGATTGACTTCAAATTTTAGTCAACAATGAGGGGTCATTTGGGATGACCTGGTAATATTTTGGTAAAAATCTTAGATGTTAGGTGTCGTTATTGATCACGAGTATCGAGGCCGAGATCGAGATAAGAGTGCTCTCGGCATCGGTCTCGCGAATAATTATAACAAAAAGAAAAAAGATTGCCTAAGCTTAACTCGTACTTTTTTCTTTCTTATGCGGTTCTAGATTCAAATAGTTCTATAAGTATATTGCGGATAAAACTTGTGTATTAGCTATTGCTATATTCGATGCAATTTTTCATTTTCCATTTAATCTTGATAAACATATAAATTCGGCATTCAGTAGACTGTTTTTTTTTAGAGTAACAGAGCTTTTAATTAAAATCGCAATTTTAGTGTTTTAGGTGCAGTAGAATATGAAACAAAAATGATCGCATTCTAGAATACAGCTACACCATTTATAAAATAATTTCTAATAATACATACATTAGCTTCTAATCAAATATTCACTGCCTTACTTAAGTGTATTTAGTGCTTAAAATAGAAAAAGTAAAAATGTTAAATAAAATTTTGAAAATACAAAATTCCAGCTTTACAGCTTATACAGGGTGTATGTTAAAAACTAACCGCAGAATTAACTTGTAGAAAAATTGCCTGATAGCCATTTCTCATAAGACTTGGTTGAGTTATTAATTTCTAGCCAATGGTTGATCATTTGGCAAAAACATATTTTCTTAGAAATACCTCTTGAATAAGCTACTGGCTCATAATAATATTTTTGTAATATTTTTATCAGATTGTTCTTATGGTGCAAGTTCAAAGTAAATTGGACTTTAAAAGTGTAAAGACACTGTAGTAAAATGAATTATTTCGATAAAATTAGGTTATATCCTAGAAGAAATGAGTTAATCTCAAAATTCTGAAAACGACGCCTGGGGGCTGATCTGAGTGATTAAAACCGCTCACCAGGAACAAAATTTCGTATAGTAGTTGAGCTGTAGTTCTTAGCCAAACTTTATCCAATAGGCAAATCCTTATTTTCTTACATTTAAACACACTTTGACTAATATTGAATAACATTTAAACACATTGATTATCAGTAGCCCTATTTAAATTGCCGTAAGAGTGCAGCTAAAAACACGACAGACTAAAGACATATAGTGGCAAAATTCATCATTTTGATAAAATTGGAATAATTAGGAAACAACCAAAATTCCAGTAGTTATTTTTAAAAAGTGCCAAACCAAAAAATTCATTGTCTGGTCGAATTGTAGTTGTTAAGCAAACTTTGATCATTATGTAAGGCTCTCTTTAACACCACACAATAGACAGCTAGCAAAAAGTGGATCGTCGGTCTTTAAGCACTCTATTTTAGACAAAATGGTGCATTAGTGCTCCATTTCGGTTATTTTTTTCGAAAACATTACTAAGAACACTTGCCGAATACAAACGAAACTTTTCGTGGAACATATATCAAAAAGATATAACCATAACTTTTCCGTTTTTCTGGCACAGTCCCCGAAGAATCTACAAATTTATTATTTTTCTTTTAAAAAGTTATTAATAAACAGTTAGGATCTATGCCACTCCTTATCTTATTTTGCAATAAAATAAGAATATAAGCAAGGCATGAGAAAACATAAGGCTTAATTATTATACATAACCAGTTGGCAAATTACAAATTCAACCAATTCATTAAACACGCAAATTGCTGTTAAAATTAATTGTTTCTCGTATTAATTAAGTTGTTTAAACCAAAACGACCAAAAAGCCCATTTTTTTATTTTATGTTCAGCCCATTCCGAAACAATAAAAAGAATGTGTATACATTTATTTGTGAATCTGATGGTTATCAATATTTATGATAATGGATTTAACTAGAAATAGCTAAAATTCAGCTCAACAATGCCATTATTCGAATAAACAAATTAAATTTAAAGCACCAGTCATCTCAGCAGCCATATACCTCACTTTTGCATCTTGAGATGGTCCGCTAACCCATTTCTCAGGCTCTCGTGTACCATCGGTGGGTGTAACTAGAGATAGCAGTTTATTAAGGATGGTATGCACCGTTCGACAACATACCGACTGTATGTAACCGAATGTCTGAACGTGATCGAGAGATGTGAATTTAGAACATTGTTTCGCAATTATGTTATGCCATTTTTATCGTGTAGAATCGCGTAGCAGATGTTAAAAGTATTATAATATGTATTAGTGCTATATTACAAAAAACAATATTCATATATTTTAACTACAGAATGGTAAATAATGGAAGTAGGTGGAGATGAAATATTTCTTTTTCGAGTTACGGGGACTCTCTTAAAATACTAAAAAGCATCTGACAAAATTTAAATATGTTCTATGGCTTTACAAGGGTTCTTAAATATAAAAAAGATCATAATAACAAATCGCAAAATTAATATAAACTAGCAGGAAGGAATTATTAAATGTTTATTTAATAATATGAATAAAATAACAAGGAAAATTAACAAATAAGCTGGAAAAAGTGTATTTTTTTATTGTTTTTGTTTTTAAGTTATGTGTTTTTTTTTCTTGATAGTGTTAAAATATTTATTTAGTATATTTATTTTTTGTTTCTCCAGACCGATTAGGCTTGCAAGAACCCCAAAGTGAACTCAACCAATAAACGATTAATGAAAGAGGAATGAGATGAGCGATTTAGCTTGTTTTTAAGTTATGTGTTTTTTTTTCTTGATAGTGTTAAAATATTTATTTAGTATATTTATTTTTTGTTTCTCCAGACCGATTAGGCTTGCAAGAACCCCAAAGTGAACTCAACCAATAAACGATTAATGAAAGAGGAATGAGATGAGCGATTTAGCTAATTCAATCAGCAATGACATCCACAATGTTGTCAATTCTTCAGGCCTTTAATTATTGCTTCGACGTTAACCTGGCAATAGACCACACTTGCAAGAAAATCTAAGGAGGCACAATAGTTTCTTAAAAGATTTTCGATGAAATGTAATTTGACTATTATAGCAAAACATCAAACACAATCTAGAAAAAATTCGGAAGGTTTGGCAACATGAAACATATTTATGTCAACTATGTCGGAAAGCAGTGGCAAGATATAAACACTCTATACTGAATAATTTGGCGTTGTTTTTAATATAAAGGCACAGTTCCAGCAGCAACGTGGCCGTGCGGTGTGAGAGAACGGGACATCACGAAGTCTTTATCGCAAGCGATTTTATTTTGTGATGATTGAATACTTTTATTACTTTGATCAAAAATCGGGACGTTTTGAGAATAGGTCGAGGCGTGCCTACAGGCCCCTGAAAATCGGGAACGTCTCACGTAAATTGGGACACTTGCTGCTACGGCGATAGTTCTGGTGTTACGTAAAAAGTGTGTCTTTTGAAGAGCATTTTATAAGCTGTAATTTCATATACGAGCACTATATTTATTTATGATAAATATAAAATGAGGTATTGCACAAAAATCAACTGATTATATCTAATTTGCATCTTTAGAGAGTCGCGTCTTTCATTGGAGATGATAGAACTATACACAAAATCCCTACTTATCTCAGAGAAAGGCACAATCTATGAACTCTGCTAAAATGGCTGTATCCTTACATTGTTAATGATTATTTTCAGAAACTAAATAACTTAAAAAGAAATTAAACGTCAGCCTTCAAAACTTTTACAGAACGTACAGTTCAGCTTATTGCCCCAGAAGGTGCAGATGATTGCACAATTGTTGATTACGCCAACGCATTAGGCAATGCTATCCCTCGAATGATTTTATTTGAGGGACACAGTCTCAATGCCACATTTCGGGATGGTTTACCACCGCCAAATTTATCGAATTGTTAAAGCATTTTGCGAACTTTATCCAGCCACCAGTTCTTCTGATATTTGACGGGTTTATATCGCATCTTGACTAATCAATTCTAGCTGATCAACTGTGAATTCTTTTATTATGCCTTCCATCGAACACGACGCATGAATTACAACCCCGTTATAAAAGCTTATTTCGTTCCTTTGAACAGTTTTGAGAAAAGGAGTAACTACGTTCCCCTAGGTTTTCTTCGAGCAACAGGAATTTATCATTTTAATAAAAGTGTGATACCTCAACACGCACATGAACCAACTCTTTCTATCAAAAATTAACGAATGCATAATATTGATGTATTACTTTAACCCTATTAAAAAAGAGTTTAAGGAAACAAGCTACTCCCACGAAAGGAAACAGCTTTTGGCAGATTCTTGTCACTCCTGATACAAAACCTGTTGGAAAACAAATTAAGAGGAAAAAAGAACTAAACTATAAAGTAGAAGAAGTAAGTAGAAATATTTTTGATTTCACCAAAAATGAGAACTCCATTTCCAAATCTAACCAAAACTCTGTTTTTGAACTTCAGCCAGGTTGCAGTTTTTCGGTATCTACATCCACAACAAAAGTTAACAAGGACAGTTTGTTTTGTATTATTTGTTATAATGATAGAACAAAGGACATGAGATAATGTAGAGTATCGATCAGGGATGCATGAGGATTGCTTACCTTACTTTAATTTAAATATCATTTTTGCAAAAAGCAAATGTAAAAAGTTTTTTACGTAATGTATAAGTTTGAGCTAAACATGAAATGTGTTTAATTTTTGTTTTTAACCTAATTCGTATGTTTGTTTTTGGTGTTTAATTATGGTGGGCCTTAATACCCCCGAGACCTTATTATGATTGTGGACAGAAATCGAAATGTGTATTTATTACCTTTCCTTTTAATTTAATTAAACGTAGTAAGACTAATGAGACGCAAATTTAAAACAATGATTTTTTTGTTATATCAATCAAAAAATTAGAATATAAATGTATAAAAATAACGACATAAATTCTTAAATACCCGACAATTATCCATCGACATTCAATCAAGTAAAACTAAATTTAAATTAAATAACACTTAGTAAAGGCACATATATTGCAACAATACGTTGCACAAAAAGTAAATTACAAGATTTATCAGAAAATCTCACCTCAGAATGACACCATATAGAATGTTATTTATTGCCTTACTCATTTTCCTTTACCTGAAACACTAACAGTCAGAAGACTCAGAATATCTTCAATATTTGCGCAATTAAATAAAACTAAATGATGCTTAAAATTAATCATCAATTAATGGTTAATAACAATACCTTACCAATATAAGATCGATCGTTCGAGGATATTGCAACAACAAAGCCAGTTTAATCTGGACGCTATTAGTAGAAATAGATTACACACTAATATTAATTTCTTAGCATAAAACAGTAAAAATTGGGATAAATAGGACAACAGTTTACTGCAAATCAACAGAAATATGATACTAATCTTAATAACATACGAATAGGAATATTTATTTATGGAAGGTCAATCCACCACATTAGCGAAAGAATGGCACCACTTCAGAGGGGTGACCGAACTTTAATGTCGTACTGAATTTGTTTATTCTCATTTAGAAGAAGTGGATAATTTGAGCGCGAAAATGTTAATTTCTAACGAAGGAGAAGCATGAGGATCATAAATTAATAGCCAAAATAAGAATATACAAATATGTAAGAGTAAATAAAGAGATGCCATACATTGACAACATGCATAGTTTTACAGCAACAAAAAAGGTGTATTTGGGAAAGCAGTGTTGTCGCGCATGTGGAGTTCTAAATTTATCAAATTAGATTAATTTAACGTTGTTTTCATGGAATATTATTAATTGTTGAGCGTTACTTTCCTATTTTGTTTTAATAAGGTTTTATGTCCAGGGTTGTACAAATAGTTTGAAAAATACATAGAGTATTTTGAAATGGTTAAAAATACGTGTCACAAACCGACAAGTGAAAGTAAAGAAAAGCTTGTAAAACATTCTCACGAATTCTCTAGTTATAAATGTATCACCTTAGAAGACGTATACTTATACTGTTATCAATAAAACGTCTAGGATATCTAAAAACATTATTAGACAGTCGACATCCCTCTTAAAATGATTACATGACTACAAAGTAGTAATTATAAATGCCGTAGCACATGTTAGATTCAATCATTAGTTTTTTTTTTAATAATGCGAAGTCTGTCTAAGGAGAGAAAAGGCGATTCATATTTTATATGAGTCATCTCTATTCTATATAGCTAAACAATAAAATAACTTAGAATCATCAAATGTTAGATAAAGCAGGTCCCAAATTAACGGTCACAACAAAATATCCAATAAACTGTTCTAAAGCCCATGTTAAAGTTCTATTTTGTTGGTTAGGTAATTGCAGACCACAATAATAATTATAGGAGTTGCCGCATATCCAATTTATTTAAACAATATAATAACAATCTCGGGGTCCAATTATTCAATTAGAGTTGGCTTATAATTTTAGTCTTGACAAGTGAAACATCGTGTTTCTCATTTTTGAGTTAAACGGGGTTATGGGTCTTAAGTCAACTGCGCTTGTGGAGATCCAGTTAGCGTTCTAGTGTGTGAACGATAACATTTAATAAACGTACCAGGTCGCCAATTCTAATGAGCGTAATTTTATTATAACGAATGTATTTTTTGAAATAGTATCTAACAAATATGTTTTGCATTTGTTGTCATTTTTAGGTTTTATTCATTATACTCAATATAGGGAATCAACTCAACAGAGTCCTTCCTCAAAAAAATAGTCCAAATAGATCAAAATATACTGGAGTAATTGATAGTCCTATACAAGGTATTTTAAAAGAAACGATCAAAGATCTCAGCACCTGTTACACCCAGATGCTTAAAATTTGGTATAAGGTTATTGATCATAACCGATCTCTAATCATGGCAACGTTGCCAAATTTACAATTTTTGCATAAAATAAGCATTTTTTTTTAATGCAACACCATACTATTTTTTATTGCTTCCAATTACAAATTATATATTTTACGTATCTTTTAAGATATAACAACAGAGTATTTTTTGTAAAAGTTACCGAACGGTCAAACAATTTAGTACCTAGTATACTTAGGAAAACCAAGTCTGGTACCGAGGGTTAGCTGATAGTGTCTGATTTTTCAAGTTTTGCAGAAAATAAATAAACTTTTTTTTATATCCACTGAATTCTACCATGCGATTGGGTTAATTGATTGGTCTCAAACCTAAACGTTAAAAGATATAAATAATAAACTTTTAACCTCATGATCCCTACGATGAGCTCGTTTCCATTATTTCCATACGAAATGTCCTTAAAAAAACGTAAAAATATCTATACCTACTGACATTTTGCCACGGCGAGAGCCCTTAAAGAAAAAACGGGGCTTAGGTATAAAAAATCTGGTTAAGCCAGTCATAAAAATATTTCTGTACATTGAGGATGTGTTATAATATGGCTCTTAGCAGAACAAGAACCTTATTTTACTTATACCCTCAAAGGATATAGAAAACTTCCCAAATAACTACCGTCCCATTTGCGTAATTTTTATTTTTTTGTGATCAATGCAATTAATATTTTTCTATTGACTCAGTACGACACCTGCCTGCTGACTCGGCATATATTAACAGTTCTGCATGTGATACTTTTTTATATTCTCAATTTCATTTTTCTTTTGGTTCTACTGATTCGATCAAATAAATTATTTTAAAGCAAACGCTGACGGTATTTTCTTTAAAATAGTTCAATTGTCTTTACATTACGTAGCAGCTCCACTAACATATATCATCAATCTATCCATATTAACTAAAATTGCATTGATAAGTGGAAGCTCGTGCTCGTTAAATCATTTATTATAAGATCTTCTGGCACGATTAAGCTAATGGACGATTTGAGACATTTGTTATCGGTACCCTTAAAGATTGCTAAGTAGTTAGATATTCTACAACTAACTATTTCTCTCAGGGGTTCGGAAAAGTCACTGCTTTGTGTAATATTCTTGACAACTGCTTGAGTGCTGTTGATTAACAGCGGGTCACCTCTTTGACCTGCCTGGAATGTCAAAGGCATTTGACTTGATAAACCTTGACTATCTCGTGGCCAAAATGAATTATTATGGAATTCGTGGTTGTGCATATGACTAGTTTGGGGTTATCTTTTTGGTCACCAACAAGAATCTTATTTAATTCCCATACTCCTATAACTACATCTCGGGTCACTTAATACTAGTGTACCACAGAGCTACTGGGTTCTCTACTTTTTCTCTGTGCATTGCTGAGATACAGTTTGTTCCTAAATCTTGCAACTTCCATCTTTATGCCGATGATATTTCGCTATCATTTGATTTTTCAACTAATAGAAGGGATGAAACAATATAAAAAAACTAACAACAACCTCTTTGACTGGGGATGATGAAAACTGCATAAATCTTTTTATATCGGAGGAAAGAGTTCTAACTTGAAGGGGAAAAGGGAGAAAGTTTGAAAAAAAGCATGGCGATCTTCCAGTGTCTTTTTTAGAAGGGAGGAGCAAGAGAGTTTTATGCATAACAAATTTGATGATATTTGAGCCAATAAGTACAGAGATAGATACATTTTACCTATTGTTGTGCCTTTTGCGAACAATGTTGTCGAAGATTTTATATTCATTGATGGTATTGCAAAACCTCTTCGGGCAGCTGTAATTATTATTGAAGACGTTTGAAGTAGACTAAAAAAATTAAAAGTCAACCACAAAACAACCCAGATTTAATAAATGCAATCAAAGAATAAAAAATATTGCACAGAAATTCATTAATGTCCTTGTCTCTAATATGCCTAGTCGCTGCAAATACATTGCGAGTTCGGGGTGGAGTTTTTCTAGTCTGTCCATTTGTAAGCATTGTTTTATAAATTATTCTGAATTTTATTTACGGTTTAAATTTTTTCATGATAATATAAGTATTTTATCTTTTGGATATTCTCTGTATATATCTGTTAAATGTTTGCCCGTGAATCTTTCTCTGAATGGGCTTTATAATTTTTTACGTATTAACTTTTTAGTCCAGGGTCACTTACAACTTTTAACCAATATTTTTTACCTGTATAAATATTCTAAAATATTGAACTACAAAAATACTTTTGGGAAGGTATAGGTTATTTGCAAAATTGCGTTTTGATCTATGGATAATATAAAAAACCGTCACTGTCAAGTTTTAAGTAAACCCTGTATTCCTCTAGCAATAAATAAAACAACAAAATTCAAAGCATGTCTAGAGATATCGGTATAAAATAATTAAAAATAAATATTACATAAATTAAATTTTTGTAGAAAAACCGTAGGTAAGTTAAAAATTCACCTTTTTGCACGCTGTATACGGATCGTTTTGTATCTTAACACATCCTCATTAAAATAATTAGTAGCAAAAAATACCACCTATTAACTGCTAGAAGGCTTTTTTCCTTTGTTTAAAAAATAAGAAAATTATGCTTCAGTGAATTTAACTCCAATTATTCAGTGTCCACTTCGAGCCTTGCTTAGAGTATATTTCGTTACACACTAAGCTTAGATATACTTATTTTGGCACACATGGTCTATTGGTTATGTCTTCTTCCATAATGATATTTGCAACAGTGAGTAATATACCGGTTTTATAGAAAATAAATAAATTTGTTTTTTTTTATGCAATCCCATTTTTATATTTATTGTTCTGAATTACCCCCTCCAACTATAATTTGATCCCAAAATATTTTATTTTTCTACTTTACTTGTTTTTCAGGGTGTGACAACCTTGCACTTAGTTACCCCAAATTTTCTACACTAAAATATTTAGTTAACATTTTAGACAAATTTATTAAAATTGAAAGAGTTGATAATAATTACTAAGAAAAGGCATTCTCTTAATTTTCTTATTTGTAATATTTTTTTCTAAAATGCCGACAAAATATTTTTCGAAAATTCGTAAAATGGAAATTCAGTCATTTAACACGGAGTTTTGCTACAAATGATGTGTTATATCTTGAAAAGCTAATAAAATTTGGAGAAAAAAAATCGACGAGGACAATTCACAGCAATAAATATAGCTATAAGGTTACATTACAATTAAATTTATTTTCGCAAAACCCGGTAAATTTGGCATCGTCGCAAATATCATTATCAAGAAAGATTGACCCAAAAAACTGTGTACCAAATTCAATATATTGGAGTTCAGTGAGTAGCATTACTGATATCATTATTGAGTCATATACTATCAGTTAATCGGCTTTGCCAAATTTAATGGACCTAACTGCAATGATAAAAATGTTTATCAAAAAATGAAAACGACTATTAAAAAGTGAAAAATAATATTTCATTCAATTTTAGTTTTTTCTATACGAGTTTTACTGTAAAAATTAGATTTAACAAATAGTCCACTGCATAATATTTTTTCCTGATATAATATCTTGGCGTAAAAAACAAACTGGCGCCATTCCGCAGTTTGTAACATTTTTTTAATATCCTTGCTGTGGACCCACTTAGGCAATATCCTAAAAATCCCTGAAAATTCTATCTAAATTAGTCAAATCATCGTGGAGTAATTGATGTACAAACAATATCCTGAATGTCCCCTGAAAATGTCATCCAAATTGGCCAAACCATCGCGGAGTAATCGATGTATAAACATAAAATAAAACAGCAAAATGACCACCATTCCTCCATTTCTAACGTATTTTAATATGCTTGCTATGGGACTACTCCTGCAATATTCTGAATGTCCCCTGAAAACTTCATCCAAATTGGTCAAACCATCGCGGAGTAAGCGATGTGCAAACATAAAAAAATACATAAGATCAAACTGATAACCTCCTCCTTTCTTGAAGTCGGTTAATATCGTTTTATTCATACCGAATGTTCATTTTTCGAAAATGCCAAGTTTAATAGCAAAAGAAATACCTTTATCGCCCTTATAGCTGTGTTTTTTATATTATTATACCAGAGAAAAGTCCTTTACAATTTGGCTTTTGACTCATGAACAAACATAAAAAATACATACAGGTCGAATTGAGAACCTCCTCCTTTTTTGAGGTCGGTTAGAAATGAGTATTACATTTGAAAAAAAAACAAAGTTTACTTTTTTCTGCATAACTGGCAAACTTGAGTACATTGTCAATGTTATCATAAGATCGGTTATGATCAATAACTTAAGTATATCAAATTTAGAGCATGATGTAACAAATTTTGACATATTTGACCGTGTTTGTTATTTGAAACACCATGTATAAAAATAAGTAGGGTTAAATTGAGAGCCTCATTAATTAGCCACTATTTGTATCAGTTGCGGTAACATGAAAAGATACGCGTCCATTTCGTAATAAATAACAAGCACAGTATTTAAATTCCATCGAGAAGAAAATATATCACCTAACACATTGGTTAATCATGCATAAACCACGACATCTACATGAAATACCGCAAAATTCTTGCGGATGAAATATGGTCCACGATATGTATAGCATATGCCAATGAGCGGAAAGTAATTATGTTCCCAATCGCTGACAGACCGTGCTAATTTAGATTCATTAGCTTTTAATTCCTAAATACGGTCGATGGTTTTTACATGTGAGATACATACATTACCGAATTTAAATGCAGACGTATACTAGTGGACTTAATTATGGACACTTTATGTATAGCAGGTACGCAGCAAAGATTTATAAATACATACAGTTATTCGTTTGTTATTGTAGATTTGTCCTAATATAGTGCAGCTGCTTTTACATCTAGGACCAAATAAGAAATCACGATTTTACCCACTTTCAATTTATAATTATTTTCCAACGTTTTACTTCAATTGCACAAGGCAACCCACCATTACAATCAATTGTTAAGTGTAATGTAGACCGTAATCGTAATTAACATAATATTTTTTATTATATTATAGAAAAAAATATTAAAGAAAACCATATTTTTTGGTGAAATGTCTACCCAAAACCAGAATAACCAAATTTTTTTTTTAACAATTTCTACTTTTTTAATCTGGTCGATAAATGGTGAACCCAGGAACGGAACAATGGATTGGGATTTTTCTTTAAAAATTGACTTAGGTAAAATTTGAGGTAGCGAAACTTTTGCCCAAAAAATCACATCAAATGACAATAAAAAAGTTAGTCATATGATTTATACTTATCATTCTTTATAAAAAAATGTAAAAATTATGTATGTACAAAAATGATTCTTTTTGATTTAACAGCTCTACATCAAATTTTAGAGCTATCATTTGACTCAATTTTGTCTCGTTTCTTTTTTTAACTTGATGAGCAAACCTGAATTAAACTATTCATTTCTGATAAATTAATTCATAATTTTTATTTTAAACTTAAATTTTGTTGATAAAAACAAATGAAAAAAAAATCAGTAAATTTCCTTTACCCGGAACTTCCCTCATTAGGTATATTTCCTTTTATTAGGAATAGTTTAGTGTTGCCCCAACTTATATATTGTCTTCTCAAATAATTTTATCAAGCGCCATTTTGTTACACCATATTGGGTTCCTACCAATATTTTACCAGTTTCTACCCAGTGAATGAGATTTTTTTACGATTTGGGAATTTGTACCAAAACTTTACCAGTTTATCCCTACGTTACACTTAATGCTTAGACAAAATTTGAAAATCTATTAAGTAGTTTTTTGAGGCTGATTTTTTTAAATATTTTATTTGACCGCCATTTTATTTTGCTATCTCACATTCATACCAAAATGTACCAGTTAATTTTTGTGCAAATTTTGAGGTAATGGATTCTTAGTTTTTTAAGTAATACATTTTTAACGTTTCATTAGGCCGCCATCTTATTCCGGCATATTGAATTTTTACCAAAATATTACCAGGTCATTCTTATTTTGTGACTCAAATTAAAAGTCAATCCGGTACGTAATTTTTAAGCTATATCATGATCTGAAAGATAGACAGACAAACAGACCGTCAGACGGACCGACGGAATTGATAAAACTTATTTTTTGCCATCTACGGCCGCTAAAACATGAAGATATCTAAAACCTGATTACAAACGTTTTATTTGGCTGCCATTTTGTTTAGAATTCGTACCACAATTGTATCAGTTCATTTCTGTACCACAGTTAGTTAAGACACACAATTTGAAATCAATCGATTTAGTATTTTTTTGAGGGTGAATTTTTAAATATTTTATTAAGCCGTCATTATGTTCCGCCATCTTGGATTCTGCTAAAATTTTACTAGTAAACTCCTATATAATACTTAATTATGCAAAATTTCAGATAAATGCAATGAGTAGTTTTTAGCAATATTTTTTTTTTAACATTTTACTGGGCTGCCATTTTGTTTCTCCATATTAGATTTTTACCAGGCGTCCCCAAATAAATCCTTAATTTTGTACCAAAATTTGAAGTTAATCCTGTAAGTAGATTTTTTAGCTATACCGCGAACATACAGACTGACAGACAGACAAACCGACAGAATTGAGAAAACATGTTTTTCATCATTTATGCACCCCCAAACGTGAAGATCTAAAAAAATCTTGAAGGCTGATTTTTCACGATTACAATACTTCTTTTTTACGAGTGGAATAAAAATACATCCAGCCTGAAAATGTAAGGTTTATCAATTTTTTAGAATTGTAAAAAAAATAGTAATGAAAATATTTTTAAATTTATTTCTTCATTTAGTTAATACATATTTATTTACTTTTTAATGAAATTAAGACTGAGAAAGCTATTTTTCTATATTGTCCTTTCTTAAAATAAATAGAATATTTTTATTAAATTATTGAAACAAACAAATAAAGCCTAAATTTCAAAGTACTCGCATGAGTTAGAAATGAATGTTGTATAAATGTATTTTTTTTTTAATATATGACATTTCAATTTATAGGCCACCTTCTGATAACTTTAAAATGTCTTAATATATTTTAAAAAATCTCTAAATTTATAAGGCTGTGATAAACAAATAGTACTTGTCGGCGAGAATATTATCCATTCTGGTAGCAATAATAGAAAAGTATGTAGGTTTGGTGATCTTATATGTAGCTACGGCTACATATTTCGAAGCAAATCAATTCTTTACAGATGTTGATCATGGCTTTAAGGAACGACACAACTCTATGACAAGCAAAATTTTATTGACTTTGTTACGGTTTTTAAAATATGGAGTATACCAGCACTTTTTTAAATGTAAACTATTTATATTGAAACAATCTTTATGATATAAACTTCCGTTCTAATTATGCGATGTTTCAGACAAAATCTCTGAGCTACTATTTGACAAAAATAAA
Organism: Kuschelorhynchus macadamiae; assembly: GCA_030620095.1. Taxonomy (NCBI): domain Eukaryota; kingdom Metazoa; phylum Arthropoda; class Insecta; order Coleoptera; family Curculionidae; genus Kuschelorhynchus; species Kuschelorhynchus macadamiae. The sequence continues at coordinate 1,105,771 of JAUTXW010000282.1, forward strand.
TGCGGCAAACAGTAAAGTAATGCCCAATGCCCAAACCTTCAAGAATAAGCCTCTTGAAATTCGATCGTACAAAAACATAATGTATCAATTATACAGGATACAACGCAGGACTCTTATAAAGTTTAAAAAATGCATTGTTATCCCAAATTTGCCTGAGTAACTTTTCTGCTTACTTTATAGGGTGACGTTGTTGAACGTTTGACTCGGGAAGTTTTCAAGGTCACGCAAGATGTGATCTTTTTTTAAATTAACAAATGGGCACCTAGTTGTAGTTCAATTCTAAAATTCTGTTTTGTCGATAATGGTATATTTTTTCAATATCACAATTCAAATATCAGTTTATACCGAGAGGCTCAATAAATCATTGCAAACTGAAAAACATTTGTATTAATTTTAGTAAATTAAAATACACCATAACAATCACAGATCATAAAAATCGATATACGATTTTTTCCTTTTATTACGATACGATTTTTACGATACAATAGTTTTACCAAGGAAGTGATACAAAAAAGCAGTTTTATTTTCAGTTCCTTTCTTGTCCCTCTGTGTTGGAAAGGCTGAGAATCCTACTTTCGCTATCTTGGTCTGTTTGGGTAATTATGTACTGTCTGATCTGATGAGCTGCTAATTGTCTGGTCGCTGTGGATTATAGTATGCTCATGTTGCTGAAGCTGTGGTGGTTTATTCCCTCAGAAAAAGTGATCTTGGTATACCTGTGATTCTCTGTTTTTATGCTAATATTGCTGCTGGGGCTGATTTCTGGGCGGCTGGTTTGTCCATTATTGGTTTCTGGGTGATCTTAATTTTTGCATGTCTTGGAAGTGCTGTCTGTTCTCGCGAGAGGAGGTGGACTGGGTGCCCATTGAAGATGTGCCTTGCCTATTGCGTCTGCTATGTCCTTAATTATTTCCAGGATACTTGGCTTTTGGTTGGCGGTTAGGCCGCTGCTGAACGTATTTATAAATTCTGGGAAATCCATAGTCACTTTTCCATTAGCTTCTGTTTTCTTTTTTTTTTCTTGAGGATTTATGTCTATTTTGAGTCCTCAAATTCTTCACGGAAGTCATGGCAGATATCCTCTCATTCTTTGTTTGGGTTGGCGTCTTTGTACTCTTAGAACCGCAGATTGGCTGCTCCGTCCAGAAAATCTTAAAAAGGCCATCTTCAGTGTATCGTACCATCCATTAGCGATTGCTGTCGTCTCGTATACCTTCATGAAATCGGTAGCCCAGTTTTTGTATGAGCGACGATGAATTCGGGTACTATTGTATTGTTGACGGTGTCCATTGCGTCTACTATGGTTATGTTTGTAATAGTTCTATAGGTTTCCTCTTTCGTCACCTGTTGCTGCGATGTTTTCGGTTTGAAGCTAGGGGGTGAGGTTTTCTGCATCTGTTTGTGGTTGGTGCTTTTCGGATTGTTCGTCGTTGGCTTGGCGTTGATGGTTAGAATGTCGATAGCGGGCACTAGATGAGTTTGCTTTCTTCTTCTTTTTGTGGTTTTGCACTGATCCCAGGACTTTTTGAGGCTTGTGGCGGCCCTTGTATTGGCTTGGCTATAAAGTCTAAATAGATGGGACGGTACTTCTCCGAGTCCCGCAGTTCTGTAGGTGTGCTTGATCTTGATCTTAAATGATACTTTTGTATATTTAGGAAATGGGTGTTAAATAAAACACGATGTAAACTTAATACAAACCGGAGCGCGATTTTTATTGTTCAAATTAAATGAACACAGTCAGTCAAGAGTCTAACTTAAGAAATCTTAAACTATATAATCATGGTGCTTTCCTATTAACATTTTGTTTATTTAATAATCAGTTTCTTATAGAGTTTAAAAGTTTACTCTGAATGAAACCTGTTATTGTTGCTTATTCCTTCTTGGGTCTAGACCGACAGGATATATAAATCTAATAGATACATTAATTATTATTAGATTTAAAAATATAGTTCACTTATATTAGTTATTTTTTATAGGTTCTAACTCAACGTGCTAACTTTTGCAACTTTATTCATTTTTGAAATTCTTATATATCCCAAAACACAATAAATGTTAAAGAATGTTCTTTAAATAATGATTTGCATACCTACAATACACAGAACAAGGACGAATTGGTTATTCCTTGTTTTAGGATTAAGAAAAGCCAAAATAGACCAAATTTGTTATCGGTCAAATATTTAAAGATTTTTACCAAGGTGGATCAAGAAAAAACATCATTAAAATAATTTTGTTGAAAACTAAATTTTATTCTTCTCAGGAATTCCTGCAATCTGATACGAATCCTTAAAGGGGTATATAATGATAAAAAAGTGTTTTGACTTTAAATTTAAAATGACAGAAAGTAGTTTTTGTTATAATATCCTTTAATTTTTTACTATTTTATCTAGGCAAATATTATATATTTTTTTTAATGTACCATATGTTTTAAACCTTAATTTTAATTTTACTTCCCAACTATTTTCAACTGACCCTATCGTAAGTCTTTTTTTAATTAAACTGGTAGGGTATTCTACATTATATTGATAATATTAAGATCAATGAACAATCTGAATCTGAATTTACCGATTTTTGTTCTCATTAATAATTTCTAGAATATATTTGGCTAAACTTCAGAATTAAGCAAAAATAAATTACTTAAGTTAATTTGTCAGGTTGATTTCCTCAAACATCCAAGAGAAGAAAGGCAAGTAAAATAATTGAATGATAGATAAAGGCAAACTTAAATAAAATAAAACCTTATATAATTAAACGAGACTTCAAAAAAGTATAGACAAATGGCGATAAGGATACTAAAATACTAAAAGCGACCGAAGAAGCTGCAATTTCTAAAGAATTACTTTACGTTACATGGAAGAAGAATCGCAAGAATTATAAAATGCTTAGCCTGTCTTCCCTGACAAATTTACAATATCGATTCTGTTTCTTCAATCTTCTACCGTACGATCTTGCCCGAATAGAAAAAAAAAACAGAGTTTTTATAGGTTTCATCAATCTTCCTTGACAAAATAATGACTGCAACAATTACTGGACGAGTAGAAATCAATCTGTTAATTCAGCGGATTCTGCTGTTTTCTCTGTGACGTGAGATACGTCAATTTGTTTTACAAGGAATGAGAACAATTTATTTGTAAAACACATTAGCGCTAGCCCAAGTTGACGTTAAAATGAGTCAGACAGAAATAGTAGCCATTTAAAAATAACGCTTTTGAAGTATGGTCGCCGGCAAAAAATATATAAGTGGGGATAGCAGTAACTATCGATTCGCAATTTTTTAGACAAGCTGTAAAATTTGATGTGTTAATTTAACCTGAAATTTGGGAAGACGACTATGAGATATAGTGATTGGTTACCGCAATTTAGTCAATATCACAAAAGTAAGTAACGAAGAGAAGTGTATTGGGAAAATGTTTTTTTTTAGGTAACGATTTCAAAAAGTGGGATTATCTGCGAAGTTATTGAGGAATATTAAAATTCGCCAGTAAGAAGACAGCAGTGACCTATCTGATAACATGGGGGAAAAACAAAAACGAGTAAAGGACACATTTTCATATGTTCATGTTAAGTTAATCTTCCTTTATTTATGAACAAAAAGATGAGCAATGGTATGATATTTATTACGCATTGTCACATAAGCCATTCTAGGTCTACCAACGCCAGCCTAAAGGAAGACCCTCTAGGCCGTACTTTCATAAGAATGAGCTGGTTGATGTCCTTGGATAAGTTCCCAGGAGATATTACAAAGGGCTCAATGGTACCTGGATGCTGTGGATCTAATAAACCACCCCGTCTTTAATACAAAATGCAGAAAATATCTAATTTTTGATATGACTGCATGAAGCATTCATTACTTTACTGCCCTTCTATATTTAAAGGTTGTAACATTTTACACGATTAAATTTTTTAGATATCTCGCTTTGTCATGAAAACATATTTCGAAAATGCTTAACTATATTAAATCATATAAGTTGGTTTGTTGCAGTAAGGTTTTCCAAATTTGCAGTACTCATGTTGTCGAAATAGCCGCCATTTTACAAATACTGGGCTCATTTCTGTTTTTTTTACAAAATGTTTACAATATATTTCATTTCGTCTCGCCAAACATCCCACTACGTTTTCTAAACGACCACGGTCGGCCTAAAAAAGTTTTAATTTATCTTCCCTTTTAAATTGAAATCCAATTTTGATTTTCCACTTAGAGTTCCGTCAACGTCGGAACAGGATATGTTGTTATTATTTAACATGAAGATTTCAATATAGCAACAATTTTTTTCCAATCATATTTCTCTCCCTTGTACTATATGCATTCTAATATTATTTAAATTATTTGAATTTGTAATATTTTTTAAATTATATGAACTCTTCATTATTTTATAGCTGTCATTTTTTAATCCATAGTTTCAAGCCTAACTACCGTAATAATATTTTCCTATTTTCCAAGTATTTGGTTTGAAAAACTGACAGAAACAGCTAGGCTCAAAACTCTTCCAGCAATAATTGTTTTCATGTACTTACGACTCCCAATTTTTCAAGTTTTTTTTTCATTTCAGTGTGCTGGAATAATAATTTTATTTTATACTCAGAATTAAGCAGTGTCACTACTGCTTTTTAATAATAATCTAGATATGATCGAAAATTTTCCATATTTGCCTTTTTATGTTTTAACTTGGAGCCATAATATACTGCCAACTAATTAGGCGTGCAGCTCGCCCTTATGTTTGTACAGGGTGGTATGTAGGAATACTACTCCAGTTTTTCCACACACATAGAAATCAAGTTTACCTTTATGGTATACTAATTTCATTTTGGATTCTACTAAACATTCTATGAGTATTTTGTATTTGAAATCTTCACGTATCTTTAATTGCTTTGGAGATATTGACAGTTGAAAGTGAAAATGAAAATCCTACACCACACGTTGACTGATTGGCGCCTTTCAAACTCAAATTTCCGATAACAGGGTAGATTTGCTGTTGACCATGTAATCGGATTAAACATGGCGCTAGTCGAAAATGTTGATTGGCCTCTCTGTAAATGTTGCTGTTATTTAGTAGTTTTAACATATTGCGACAAAAGCCAACCCTCTTCTCTTTTTGAAAGTCTGTTAATTTTGGGCAGGGCCTAATCTTAAATACTTTAAACTAAAGTTTTTCAACGTTCTCTGAACTTCTCCATAAGAGGTATTACATGGGCCTAGTCTGTCTTTTAATCCCTCAGATATTTTTCAAATTGAGGTATTTGGATACTCTTCGATAGAGATTAAAATATTTACCTTAGCATTTTCAACAACTTTCGCTTTTCGTCTTTTTCTTTTTAAATCTCTTTCTCGGGACTGTGCGTGTAAACGTGTAAACGTTTGTTTGCATGCATTCGGGAATTATTAGCTCTAAGCTCTTATGAGCAGCTCTGTAGTTATAATTATTTCGTATATACGAAACTAATTTTTTTTGCTTTTCTCTAAGTTAATTAGGTATATTATTATGATCATTAAATTAAATTAATTGTAATTTAAAACTGACACTTGATTGCCAATAATAATAAATAAGTATACTGTCAAACCGGCCAAAAGTTTGCAACAAATGGAAAAAGACTTCGGGTTTAAAAAGAAAAAGACAAAAAGCAACAATAGAAAATGTTGAAGTAAATAATACTATAGTTAACAGTAGAAAAGAATCCAAATTAATCAATTTATCAGTATTTTAATTGAGATAAATATGATTTCCCAATGTGTGCTAAAACTAGAGTAATAACCCTATATAGCATTTTTTTATTTTTATTCTATCTTGAATACTCGGAACAAGACAGTTAGAGCGGATTGTTATCCATGAATTTTTGGATTCTACTGAAAATTGTATGATTATTCGGTATTTAAAATTTTCCCGTTTCGTCAACTGATTTGGAGATATTCACAGTTTAAAGTGAACAATTTGACATTGTAGGAGTCTATAATGTTTTATATTTAAACACTGTAGGAGTCTATAATGTTTTATAGACTCCTACAATGTCAAATTGTTAACTTTAAACTGTGAATATCTCCAAATCAGTTGACGATACGGGAAAATTTTAAATACCGAATAATCATAGAATTTTCAGTAGAATCCAAAAATGCAATTATATACAAGGCGTTCCATTAAAAAAAAACGTTTTGCTCCCCTTTGTATATTAATAAAGATAAAATTGATTTTCATATGTGTGCAAAAACTAGAGTAGTAACCCTAGATACCAATTTTTTAATTTATTTTTCTATCTTGAATAATAAGAAAATTAGAGGGGGTTAACATTATAGGGGATCACTCTGTACCTCAACCCAAACTTTTCTCGAAACCGCACCATTCCTTTACAAATAGCTTTTAAATGCCGAATAAATAAGTATGCCAAAAATCCGCTTCTCGGAAATAAATCGAATTTAACCAAAAAAATACCCAAAAAAAATATCTATTTTTTTTTATCGGCAACAATTAACATGTATTATTTATTTAAGTACGAAAGAGATTTATGATTTACAATTCAAGTTTAATTATTAACTAAAGAACTTCAGACTTCAACGATTTCAAAAATAATGATAATAATGGAAATTCAAAAAAGTTTTATTTTATTTTTTTTTAATATTTCGTGCAAACAAAAATGCAAAAGAGATGCATTAATTATTAAAGCATATATATATATATATATATATATATATATATATATATATACGGTGATTCTTAATAATAAGTAATTTTTGAAATCTTTACTTCTGGTTTTCCAAAAAAAAAATAAAATTCATTCATTTCTGCGTTGTTGTGAAATTGGGTATTATTGAGGATTTAAAAGTATTTAGTAGTTCAGAAGCAGATTTTGTTTTGTAAACATAAACAGTTTTGACAGTTGTCTACCTAGTCCAGTTGTCACGTATTTAAGTCATTAAAATTAGCAATATATATTATTAAAAAAACATGGTTCATTTTACGCATTCTGAGTTTGCAGATATGCATTACATGTAAGGGCGGGCTTGCTGATGGTAACGCACTGGAAGCCAGGCGGTTGTATGAAGACAGCTTCCCGAATAAAAATATTCCGCATGTAAGAACATCAGAAATTGAAGAAGCGGTTGTAAATTTAGTTGGAAAATTGAGAACAATTTGAGTATCTCACATATTCTTGCTTGGAAAATTCTAAATGACTTTTTATTATATCTTTACCATATCCAAAGGGTTCAGTTTCTGCTCCCTCGCAAAATTTCATTACGTATAAACTTTTGCCACTGGATTTTTCAAAAGGTGTATGAAAATTCATTTGATACTGAAATTTTATTCACCAATGTAGCAAATTTTTTCCAGAAACGCCATCCAAAACTTTCACAATAATCATTTTTGGGCTGAAGAAAACCCTATCTTGGTATTCCATCACCAGGAGCAGTTTTTACTTAACGTATGGGCTGAAATATGCGGTCATTATTTAATTGGACCATATTTTCTTCATGAGAGGTTGAATGGTCACAACTACTGGCAGGTTCTCGAAGAAAAATTGCCAGCCTTGGTGGAAGATGTTCCTATTTTAGTAAGAAATCCACTGTGGTTTATGCAGGGTGGGGCGCCGGCGCACTTTAGTGCTCTGGCTCGAATATTTAAACCAATGCTACGAAAATCACTGGATACCTCAAGTTTCAACTTTAATTTTTTTTCTTTGTGCATTCTGAGTAATTTTGTATTAGCATTCCAAAATGTATTTAGATGACTTTAATTTCATAATTTTACCATTGAAAAGATATTCTTTTAAATATATTGTTGTTTAAAGTTACATGAAGTTTTTTTTCGTAAGTGGTCTAGCGAGATGCGCATGAATACCATATTTCACAAAAATATCTAGGGATCCAAGAATAACCTCCTTAAGTATTAGCATGTCATTAAGAAACACCTTGTATATATGAGATATCAAAAAATTGAAAAATTCATATTTCGTAAACTAGTCGATAAAAGAAGAAAAAAAGAAATGAGTCCTTTCCTTTGTGATATAGCAAACAACTTCTACATATAATACTTTTTCTCAATTCTTAATTCCTGTGTAGAAAAAATTAGATATCCCTTTTTAGGTTATTTTTTTGTTTAACATCCATTTATTTAGATGTTCCGAGGAACGGATTTTAGCAGGTTTTGAAATACATATTTATTCGTCACTTTAAAGCGATTTGTAGATTATTTGTGATTTTAAAGTATTTGCGAGCCCAAATATCCTTGCTTTAACACGCAAGTTTTGCGAAAGCTCATGTGTTGTAATAGTTAGCGAAAAAAACATCTTTTTACTTTATTTAAATATAGCTACCATTGGAATTGTCATCACAGCACAGAGTTATGTGTTTGTTATAGGCGCTAAAGTCCCCAGTTTAAATTCGAGCAGAGCCAAATTAATATTACCTCTCAAACAATTGCATTCGGATCTGGTGATAAACTGTTGTGTAAAAATACCTTAGAAGTACAACATAGATATGAGCATACCTATTCGGTAGTGGATGAAAAAAGGCTGATGATGATAATGACGATGTTGGCCCATCATATTATTCCTTACATCCAGGTTCTGAAATTCCTGATTGCTTGTCAATTTTAAAACTAAATATATCATTACAAAATCTGGGCGAAAAATTAAGTTTATTGTATATCAAATGATAAAAGATAAATAATGCAGAATTAGCAGACAGAATAAAAGTTATCGAATAACATATACCACCATAATATAGTTCAACAAATAAAATAAAGGCATTTATCTGAATAACTGAAACCAAAACACTAAATTGTTTATAACCCAGATCTTTCTCCTTTAAAAGCAAAACTAATTCCGCCTATCAAACGAGCCAAGCGTATAATTTATAACCTTCTCAATAAACTGGACTAAATAAATAATGTTCTATATAAAACATAAATATACACACACCCATAATGTTAGCTAAGAGCGTCCTTGCCGCGTGAGAAACATTGGAAGCCACTTGTTGCAGAATTATGATTTTGTATTCGTCGGTCTTTTCTGCGTATTGTAAAGCTGTTTATCGGAATTGGAGACTCCCGCATGGTATTTTTACCCGATTGCGCATGCCATGGAGGGTAATACGTTCAACAGTCAGGTATGTATATTTAGGTATCTTTGTTTGTTAGCACCTACAAATAGGGTTACCCATCGTCCTCTTTTCACCAGACATGTTTTTTCTAAGCTTGGACCGGGCATCTGGTATAATGTATTTTGCAATTTAACCTAATTTTCCTTTTTTTAATGACAGCAGTCGTACATTTCTCTAGCACACAAAACGGCAGAGCCCAACTTTTTTTATCACCGTTTCAGTTATTAATGAACATGTAGCAACAATTCTTTTGCGATTAGTCGGTACATTTTTAATTTCTACCCGGTCATTAGACAATGCCTTTCCAATAGGCCTTCATATCTTAGATCTAACTTAGAAAAATGGGAATTACCAGATGGATGGAAAACTAAATCTCGTGCCTTAATTTTTTTCTCTTTTTATCACATCTGTCTTTTTACTCTAAACCACAAAGTATAGAGCGCTCATAGGCTGTTTTGCAACTGTTAAGTAAATTTTGGCCCATGGTTGTTATTGATTTTATACTTTCCGTTAAAGTTTGAATACTTATATTTTGTCCTGTTGACAAATAAAGTGAGGAGAAACCTGTTGTTTTTTGGATAGTCGTAATTGTACTTAAGTTTACTGAATAATCATATATTTATTCAATAGACTTTGCTTGTACCTTCGGAAGAGCGCTCGCCCATTCTTATTGTCATTTACATTTACTTTTCGCAAATCTAAAACTGTGGAGACATATCTACTTGTCCGTTTCCACGCGGGACACTTTTGGCAATAAGGTGTTGAGTAATGATTAATTTTGAAGTACCTGTTTCACTTGTTGTTCGGGTGAAATTAGTTCCCCTATCACATATTAACCTTTTAGTATTCCCAAATATATTCACATACATTTTTAGTTTTTCACAGGTTTCAGGACCAGACAGTTTTTAAAAGTAATACACTGTTATAACCCTCTGGTGTTAAAGGAAATGGCCCTACACAGTCTCAGTGAACTGTACGGAAAGGAATTGGATTTTTTTAAATGGGATGTTACAGTCCCTATTAGGTGCAGTATGATTCTTATTTGCAATACTCTTCAGGCAGTAATCACAGCATTTTTTATGCCATTCACAGGAACCAAAAATAATGGTTTATCTTTGCAAAGTTTTATCCGACTCAACATGAGACTGTTCATCATGGAAAATGTTTAGTAAACCGAATCTACTGTCTTTTGGAATAAAGGCCCTGTAAAATGGCGGATTTTGGTCCGAATTAATTTTGCTAAATAAAAATTAATTTTGGCAAAAACAGTCATGAGTCAACTGACTTTCAAGTAACTTTGACTTGATATTACAAATTTCGGGATCACACTTTTGATTATTCTTAAGCCAGTTATCAGTTAAAAACATTCACGGTGGTCTTGCGATCGAATTCCTCAGATGATTGCAGTTGATTTCTACTTAAAAAATCTATGTGTGGAATATATTTTCCCTTTCAATATTCGATATCAAAGTCGAAAGATTGCAAGTAAAGCCACCATCTTGGGCCAATAAATCTTTCTTTTTTTTAGTTAATTTTAATAAATTACAGTCAGTGATTAGTTTGAATTTTATTCCTAATAGATAAATGCGAAAATATTTCACTGCGTAATAAAGTGCTGGTAGTTAGTTTGTAGTTTTGAAAAACCAGAAAAAGAGTATGACCTCATAACCCAGAGAATTCGCGTCTGTGTGAAGCTCAGTGTCTGTTCACCAATAACTAACTCGAGTTCTGGGCCTTCATTTAAGTTAAAATTTCAAAAAGTTCAGCATTGAAATTTCTAGCGTACTCACAATACCCTGTGGCTCGATGCTTCTGAATAGACATGCCTTCCACAAACGCTCACTGAGGTTCTTCTTCACGGAATAAAGCTGACACATTTCGGTTCGAAAACGTGCCCAATTTTTATTTCCTGCATGCCAGTTATCGTATCAGTGCTTCGCATCACCTTGTAGCGCACTAACGGCTCTACGAACCTATTTAAAATTGATCTACTTGAAAGTGACTGCCAAGATTTCCACATCGTCGCACCATCCGACCGCCCCCGCGTCAAAAGCAGGAATGTCTATTCACGCCGAACGTTCTTGAACCACAGGCGCAGCCTCTTGTTGGAGATGCTGCAGCATTTTGGCAAGAACAGCTTTTAAAATACTTATTAATGCTTCCATTTCGATACCGATTCACTCATCAGTTATCACAGCAAAAATAACAATTAACTTTCAAAAATCACCACTTTCGCAAAACCGCCGACCGGGTAGGTGGTACTTTTAGCGAGTCTAACTCACTTTTGATATTAAAGTTAAATATTCCGACCACTATACTTTACTTCTAAACGAAACAAAGAATCTTACAAGAATGATTTAATCATTCGATACATGTCGAGGCTTATATAATAATCTCATGTCTATATATAATATGTTTTTTTATACATTATGCAGGGTATTTGATATATATATATATATATATATATATATATATATATATATATATATATATATATATATATATATATATATATATATATATATATATATATATATATATATATATGCATAATATATTAATGTTTCGAAATAGCTGTGAGAAGCAAAACGTCTTCCACACGTGTCCTACGAATGTCTTTATTAGATAGGTATATTATCGTCAGGAAACGTTGGGGAAGGCTGGAAGCAACATATGACTAAAAAGATATATATGTATATATATATATATATATATATATATATATATATATATATATATATAACGAAAAATCTGCCTTCGAGTTGATTGCAGATGTTTTCGTTTAGGTGACTCCTAGATGCCAGAAAATATGTTTTTCTCATTACCGTCGTTCTGTCGGTCTGCCTGTGCGCGGCATTGCTTAAAAACCACTTTTGACTAACTTCAAATTTTGGTTAAGTTTGGATTATTTGGGAATGCCATGTTAACATTTTGGTAAATAACCAATATGACAGCAAAATGGTGGGATCGCAAAATGTAAAAAAATGGCGGCCTAATAAAATGTTTTAACATTCGGTGAAATTCAATCTCCTGGAATACAACCTCTTATGGAGGAAAATAATAAATGACATAGTTTGTTTTTTATAAAGTGGGAATAAAGCTATAAAATACAAATAATAATAATAATGATAATATAAAAATAAATTAAACTTCAATAAAAAAAACTGAAAATTCATCTTTACCCATATTTTTCCACGTACATAACATACAGGTAACACATTTTATGTGTCCACATATTTGTTCATTAATAACTTTAAAGAAAAATTTAAAAAAATATAGTATATAAGGTCTGTACAAAGTTATAAACAAATATTTAAATGTATACGTGAATTGTACGAGAGAGTTTCTAGGTAAGGGTGAATTTACCGATTATTTTAAATGGGACGCCCTTTTTATTATTAGATTTTTAAGATCTACAAAAAAATTAGGATTTTTTATATTTCACACTTAATTTGAGGCAGTTATCTGAACGACATACTCATAAATGGTTTTCACCTTTGATGGAAATAAAGAAATATATATTAAACTAATGCTTTATCTTATTATATCATCACTAGGGGTTCTTTTTTTCTCTCTTTTTACTCCTTCCTATGTATTTAAAAAATCCTTTCTACTTTAATTTTAGCAATTTAAAAAGTTCATCTTAATTTTGATAATAGATTTGTTTTTGAGCAATAAAATAAATTTAATATGAAAAGATTGAAAACCCAACTGCTAAGAAACGGCTGTGACTAGAGGATTGTAAAGAAGAAAATAAGATAGCATCATTGTTGTATGTCCAATAATATAGTGACAATTGAACTAATTTCATATTTTTCTATAGTGAATACAATACATGTCTACGTAGGGTTTGTTAGTTTTTGTCTGAAAATTATCGACTCATACCCGAATATGTATATTTCTAGCAATCTTTCAGGTTTATTCATGATATTAGTTTTTCTACTTTGGCAAGGCATATAAAATGCTAGCATGGTTTTAGTTTCAAGTTTATAAACGCTTTAGGCGAAATTTGTCTAGCGTCGGCAGAATATACTAAAATGCCAACCGATATTACAGTTAATATTTTTCAAATGCACTTTTTATACCTTTAATGAAGAAACATAACAACAAGTTTGGAGACTTTTCCATCCGGTCAGGCGTGGGCCTAATGACACTTCTTGAAATGCGCATAAAGTATTGTAATATGGCATTGTTGTGTTCCATAATAGAGCTCGAATTAATAGGGAGTTCCTACAATGATAACTTTGTAAGGAACATAAAATGAAATCATGTATGGCTTATCTAACCGTTAGAATTATTTGTGTACGTTTCTCCTTCGATTCCAAAAGGCATTATCAAAGATATTAACTATATGGGATTAAAACTTCATATTGAATTATGTAGGTCCCATTTAAAACATGTTATGTTTTATGCAGGGTAGCTGGAATCTATGATAATGGGCGATTATTTCTAAAAGTAAAAGAGCGAGAAACAAATGGGATATACAAAAGGTTTAAGATTTTTAAGAACCTATTGGAGTAAAGAAAGCTAAATGAACAACACTGGTCATAAAGTCGCTGTAAACAATGTTACATTATTTTAATAGAACACTCTGTATATTATGTCCATCAAATAGTTTTTTTTGCTAATTACAAATATATCTTTGAAATTTGAGAAAAACACTTCCATGAGAGGCAAACTCTCGACGCCACTATGTGATAACGCGTTGTCAGGGACGGGCAAAGGGGGCACGCAAGAATTTTCATTAAGTTGCTTGAAAGTTATCTATCCAATAGGAAACAATGTGTCCAAATAGACAATATTGGAAGTAGTTACAAACCGGTACAATATGGGGTACGTCAAGGACCGCGTTCTTTTGTATGAACATCGGGACTGGAGTAGTCTGAAGAGAATGGCATACCTGCCGTTTACTTTATACACCTGCAATCTATCGGAATACTCAGAACTGAAAATTGCAGTAAATAATATAGATCGTATTAAAAACATGCTGCATTGGAATTACAATGGACAGTCATGAGATGGGATGGCCATGTCAATTAGATGATTAATCAACAAGAACATAATGGTAATCCCAAATGCTAGTCAATAAAGTGATAGCAGTTTTTAAGTTATGCCACGAACTAGCAGACAGGCGGAATTGATAAAACATATTTTTTTGGCATCTAGGGACGCTAAAACATGAAGATATATAAAACCTGAGAGGGTGATTTTTTCACGATTGACATTTTATTTGGCCGCCATTTTGTTCCGACATCTTGAATTAATAACACATTAGTTGATTCTTATGCCACGATTGGTTATGCCACACAATTTGGAAACAATTAATTCAGTAGATTTTCATGGTGAATTTTTAAATATTTTGTTAAGTCGTCATTTTGTTTTGCCATCTTAGATTCGTACCAAAATTTTACCAATTGATTCCAATATAATACTTTAATGTTTGTGCAATATTTGAGATAAATTGGATAATTAGTTTTTTAATAATAACTTTTTTAACAGTTCCCTGGGTCGCCATTTTGTCTCTCCATATTGGATTGTTACTAACCATACCAGCCTTAATTTTTGTCAGTCTGGCAAGTAATTTTTAAGCTATACCGCGAAGTGACAGACAGACCGACCGACAGACTGACTGACGGAATTGATAAAAAATATAAAAAATATTTTTTGCCATCTAAGATAAAACGTAAAGGTATGTTAAACCTGATTTTTTTCACGGTTACAATATTTTATTTGGCGGCCATATTCTGGTCGTTGGCGACAGCCATGTCAATTAGATAAGTGTTCTTTTCTTTTTTTGATTAAAAGGTGCTATCGGGTCTGTTTGCGGGGATTGTTTTATCTGTGTGGAGGTCAATATCTCAGTACAGCTTGTAATCTTCGTTTTCAAGTATGGATGTTGGTGTATATTGGCAGTATGGGTCTGTGTTCTCCGTTAGTTTGTATGTGGTGGCTAATGCTTGATGAACGACCTTCGCTGCTGAGTTTTGTCTCGCGGTGTATTGACATCTCCTGCACCTGTCGTCTTCAATAGTTGAATCCTTGATGATGTGCTTTTGGTAGTTTCTGGTTGCTATGACTTTGCCCTGGATGGCAAGCAAGAAGCCTTCTGTTTCGGGGAACAGCTACCCTTCTTGTAACCACATATATGAAAGCTCTTTATGTATGTGGTCTTGCTTTATGTGTCTTCCATGGAGGGGTTTTGAGACGAGGTATTTATCTTTTCTAGTCGTGATTGGATGTAACTGTGTGTGTCTGCTGCGTGGTTCATTTGAGACAAGTCGAGTGGTGTATAATTCTTGTCTGCCTTCACTATTGCCTTGTAGAGGTTAGTTTGTTTGTTGTGGAAAAATGTTCGTCCTTGCTTCCTACATTATCATTATTATTACTATTAATATTATAAATATTTATTTTTTATAACTTTATTTATATACCTTATTCCAGGAAAAGGAATTCTATCAAATATTTAAACATTTTATTATCACTATTCTACACTTAATTTTTTGTGCAAAATTTCAAATCAAATAAAGAAGTAATTATTCCCTATATAGACAGTCCAAAGGAAATGTGAGAACTTACGAGGAAAAAATGCAAATATTAAAAATAAACGCAAGAAACAACTCAGATGTGTATTATTATAAGTTTCCCTGTCTCGATGGTTAGTCCTTGCTTCCTTTATTATCATTATTATTACTATTAATATTATTATTATTTATTTTTTATAACTTTATTTATATGCCTTATTCCAGGAAAAGGAATTTTATCGAATATTTAAACATTTTATAATCACTATTTTACACTAAATTTTTTGAACAAAATTTCAAATCTAATAAAGAAGTAGTTATGCGGCATATAGACAGACCAATGGAAATGTGAGAACTTACGAGGAAAAAAATGCAAATGTCAAAAATAAACGGAAGAACAGCTCAGATGAGCAATATAATAAGTTTTCCTGTATCCAGACCTCTCCACATTTTTGAATAAATTCTAGATTGACTTGTATCAAGTTTACTTTTCCTATTTTCTTGTTTAGCAAAGGAAGGGAATTATATACCTCATTTTTATCGTACCAGTTTGGCCATTTTTGATACTAGCTGCATCATCTCTCCAAATACATGAATCCTGGTCGGCGCAATGATGTGTCCCAACATGCCTAAAACTTTTGTACCTATGTCTATAAAAAGTTGAGGTAAATGACACAAGCTGATTAGTCTATATGTTCAGATTCATAATTTTGATGAATAGTTATAAGAAAATATATAGTTAAGTATTTGCTGTTTCGCTGACAAAACTCTAAAAATGTCTTTATATTTTTAAACGCAAAAAATCTAAATTGTTTAAAATAACAATAAGTAAATCTCATCATTTTTCATTTTCTCTCTGTAATGTATATCTTATGTATACACATGCTAAAAATGATGTTATATGTTATATTATGAGGATGGTTAATGACAACTTAAAAATATCTTGCGAGTTCTCCCTATTCCCTATGATGTACACGAATTAATATGCATAAAGGCAAAAAGCCAGAATTAATAGTTCTCAGACTAGACAGTTGTTCGTATTGAGATGAACTGATCATTTGTCAACGCCAATCTTCATTTCTTTCAAGCTATTTTTAGGTTAGGTTGAGCCGTGGGTTTGAACAGTTGTGTATCACCCAACTTACATAAGTATTATCCAATTCCACTTCTAGGGTTTGGCTGATATGATATGGTTTAATATTTGTCTTGATTTAGTAAGAACTATCTTCATTATCATTGTTCATATTAGTTATAGGGATGACTTTAATAGGGGCTCACTCCGAGATAATTATGTAACAACCGTAATAAAGTCTATCAAAGCTGAAAGACAAAGGCTACGAGTTGTGATGAGTTATATATTATTTCAATAACTACAGAAATCGCAATTCCTGGGATAAGGTAATTTCGTGACGGAAAATACTTTCAACGTTTCAGCTTTGATTGTATAGACCCATCTTCAGGTTTTTTCGTTTATGAAATTATAATGTTAAATTATATGCTCGGGCCGATTCAGAAAAGTTTTTTATATCCGACGTGGGTTCACGATCAGAAGACCAACACTTGATAAAGTTGATTCCTTATCACTTTCGTATCATGGGGTTGAATTAGTATATATTCTAAATTGATGCTTAGAAGCTCCAATGCAATAGCCATTTTTTTTTAGAGATTCAGTGACTTTCTCTTTTTTAGATGATACAAAATCTTGATTAGAAATTCATAGGTCTTTAAATATCTTTTTAATTATTAATATTGATAGGCACGTTACAAATAAAAAGGAACATATTTTGTTTCACTGTGTTTTGTGAAGGAGCTCTTAGTTCACTTTATAAATATTCCTATCAGTTAAACTGCCTCATCCGTAATTTACATTATTCGACTACTGAAGAATTAATGGATACAGATATTAAACAGCAAAATATAATAACATAAACATTATAATTCAAATTTTCTGCTTCCTGGTTGCGAGACAACCTTATGAAATATACTAGGCTGGTCTTTTTGCTTGTACTAGTCTCGAGAATAGCCGTTTGGGATCAAATGAATCAAAGGCCTCGTCCAAGTCCAAAAAAACAACAGCACAACTCTCATAGAATTCAAATGTGGCATTTTTTGAAAATAGGTTTAATTAATGCCATTATAGTGTGCTTTTAAAAACAATTTAAAATTATGTTTTTTTAATTTTCTTAGAAGATATATTTTTATAAAAAAAAATTGGGCTTTGTGCTGCTTCCTTCTGCAGTTTCTCAACCAGTAAAATAACACCTATGGGGAAATACGGACAGATAAGAACATTTTTTCGTCTTAATTTTTGGATGTGTTGTAAAATATTAATAGTGCTGGTGAGAGAAGTTGCTGATATTTCAACATATCTACTTCTTAAGTAGTTGGTCAACGGGCAGTCAAATCTAAAATTCTAGCAAGAGAAGTTAATCGATTTAAAAAAGAAGCCTCAACAGAGAAGCATCTTTTTAGTCAGGTAAGCAAGCTCAAATTCTGTTTAAATGATAAAAGTATCAGAAACGTCTTGAATAGCAATAAAATTGCAAAATACTTGAGGCTAGAACTCTCAGAAATTATACAGGGCAATAAGCCATCATATAAGTCACTCATTGCGTGACAATACATTAAAGATTCTATTGAAAGCAAAACCAAAGTAAAAAAGAATTTTATGGGGGTTCTCCTGAACAAAGATCAAAGATCAAACCATATTCGCCACTACCACTTCTGGCGTTGTTACCTTGTTAGTAGTTTTAATAACGCATATTTTTTCAAAAAAAATGCATCGCGGTAAGTAAGATTTAAGTAAAGATTACATACCTTGCATCCTTCACAAGTGAATGCTCCGAAGTGAAATCCTGCAGCGGGTTCACCGCAGACTTTGCACAATTGGTTCATCTATAAAACAAAGAAAAGTTCGATTAGCTTAGAGTAACGTAAAAGAAACATATCCCCACTTACACTGTTAGCTTAATGTAGGGACTGTTGGAAGCTGTAGCCCCGGAAAGCCAAAACCCATAAAAGTCTTACTTGGCTACTCAACTAGGTTTCGTTTAGTATTTTTAGTATTTTTTAGTATCTTGACCCGACTGCCCATAAAAAATATATATATTTTTATTTTTAAAAAGCTCTTTCACCCCATAAAGCTGCCTTGTGTAGTGGAAAAAAATTATATAGAAAACAAGACAAAAAAATTTGCCGGCTTCTATACTTCTAAAAAAAAACTTAAAATTTTAATATTGCTAAAAAATTAAAAAATTATAAACAACCTATGCTTTATTAAAAAAAAATAATCAAGTGCAAGAGGCTGTTTTTTTATATGCCAAGAGATAAAAGAAATTTAATGTGTTTTATCATTTACCTTTTAAAAGAGCTTTAAAATAAACTATATTTTAATTTGCTTCAGTATACAAAATATAAAAGAAATGTGATGTTTTTAACCGCTTTTTAAGCTAACCGTTATTTTATTAAAAATAAAATAAATAAAATTTATTTCGTTATTGAAGCTGCCAAGATCTGTAAGAAAAAATATATTTAGAAAGACACAACTTATCTCGTAACTAATTCCTTTACTAACAGATTGTTGTATATTCTTATAGAAATTTAGTACTAACTTCATGAATAATATAAAGGGTGAAAAGGAAATGACTGCAAATATTTAAACAAGTAAGTACAAGTAATTTCAAACAAAAAAACAGCGAGTAAAGTTTTTTACAAACAACACAGTACACTAATGTCTGTCATAACCGCAAAAAAAATTGAGGAAATTACTTCGCAGTAGTTACATTTCCTGTTTCTCGTGCGCATTGATAGTAATAAAAATGATATTTTATAGCGAAATATTTTTATCTAAAAATATTTCGCTATAAATTGTTATAGCTACCTACACAGAAATATCAATATAGCACAAATTTCAGCGTCCGAGTAAGTATATACATATAAAATAGTTTTTGTTTACATAAGAACGTTGTTACAATGTTTTTGTCCATTTGCAGTAGCAAAAACAATTTATGCTTTAAGCCTTATAGAAGTAAGTTGAAACATTCGGGGCTCTACACCTTTGGCAAAGGTATAACATAGGTTTATTTCTATGCAGATGGAAAAAAACCCAGAATAGAAAACCCTACTGATAATAAATTTAATATGGCAAATTAAGCGAGGAAAAACAAGTCTTAGTTATGATAGGTAAAACTGAATCGAAGTCAATAACAGTGCTTTTGATTGAGTTTAGTTCCTTATTTTTTACTTCATGAATGTTGACGGCAGTAAAATTAAATATCACATTTTGTAGGAATACTCCACTATATTTACTTAATATATTTAATTGATGAATTGATTTATTGACTTTTGGAACCGTAGAGAAGAACAGATTTATTTCATATAGATTTTTAGGTTAGCTGGGAAGTTCCCAGTGTTTTTCAAAATCTGCTTATCTTAAAGTATTCCAACTTTCTTTGGTTTTTTTTCTGTGAGATAAATTCTATGTATGCCCGTTTCTCTATGGTCACTAAAGTGTAATTTCGAAGTTCTTTGTAGTAATCAAAGTGAGCTAGAAGTTTTGTTTTTTTTTATATCTCCGATATGTCTTCTCCCTGATTTCAATAATTTCTTTAATGGTGTTAGTTAACCAGGTGTTATTCGGAATCTACAGAGCCTAAATCCTAAAGATCTACAGAATCACTGAGCGTGATTATTCACGATAATAATAAAACCCTCTCCACCGTTTTTTTCTTAGAAATGCTAACCGTTTCTTAAATAAAACATATTTTCGTTCTTAGGCGTCCCACTCTATCCTAATTGTAGAATAGGGAAGGAAACCTCATACCACTTGATAGGACTTGATAGGAATCTGTGACAGGTGGGGCAGACTCCGAAGGAAGATCTTCAGATCAACCGCCCTACCTAGGGAGGAGTTAATTAATTGGGATAAGCTCCAAGCCTTCATAAGAAGGACGGGCTGACTCGAATCTGGGGCAGAAGATTATCTAGGGTGAGAGTGGGTGGACAGGGGATAGCGACAACGGTCTTTTAGGTCTATCCGCCACCCTTACTACCACTACTACCTTTCGAATTTTTTGTATTATTACTTTTTTTAATATATATAGTGTGACCAATGATTTTCTGACCTGCCAAAATTTGACTTTTTTCAAAAAATGACAAAAAGATAGTTTTTTCTTAAAATTTTGAAAAATGATAAAGGACAACTATATTTCTTTTTTGACTTACTGATTGCATATCGATATATCAAATTTCATTTCTGTTAACTTAAAATTTCATTACACCCATATCCATGATGGGATGAAGATTTTCACAATTATAATCACAAAAATATAGCCCATCGTATAGCGAAGTATAAAAATATTTTTAATTTTGGCTTGTGCGTGTTTCGTTAAAAAATTACTATATATCGGGTTACTATTTTGCAAACGACAGGTTTTCTATTACGAGTTTTACAATATATTCTTCTTTGTCACTGCAAAACCATTTGAGAACAAATAACTCTGATTTATATGTCTGAGTTCTCGTCTGCATTCAACTTATTCACGGCCGGTGTCAAAACAGCTTGCCCGCCCGACTTATGTGCGAATATATACAGATGACAAATTATGGCCTGTTTATAGTGCGTTTAGATTTATATGGATTTGCCGGATTTATACGAGATATTCTGAGAAATATTCGTTTGAAAATAAGAGATAGGAAGATTATTTATTAACCCTGAGTTTACTTATTGATTATTTTTTATTTATCCAGATAACAGCTCATGTTATGAGCTTTTATGTAGGGGTAGTATTAATCTGTAATCTCTGTATTTTTCGACTTTTTTAAATTTAAAATTGGAAAGTGTTTTTTTCCTAACTTTTGGAAAGTTGGTTTTGGGTTAGATGGGAGATTCCTAATAACAACTTACAGACCAATAGGTATGTTTAACATAAATCGCAAATTGTTTGCGACTGTTGTCTTCGAGAGCTTGTTACTTTATTGGGAGAAGCTTTATGCGAATATCTTGGTCCACCATTTCATTCTCAATAGACGCTTACAAGAAGATGTGTTCCGTATGCATCATTAGAGAGAAATTTCAAGCATAGCACGAGTTATGTAGAGGGGAACTTGCTAACTCAAGTGACCCTCTAACGCAACAACAGAATTGTATTGTTGGTTTGTGAATATTTGTTATTAAGGTATGATTCACTGTGATCAGTACCTTGATGGCATTATAGATTTACCAATTTTTAAAGGCAACCTTAGCTTTATTATAGATGATATGGACAAGTGTCGCTTAATGCTAAAATATAGTTTGGATGGTGTACAACTTAAAGAATTATTTTTAAAGTAACCAGGGTTTATGGTTTCAAATTTCCTTTTTCCCTTAAAAAAGGAAATGGGGTTCGACAAAGAGCTCAGTTCAACCCCGTTAAGGAATTATTTTAGAGCTTAATTAATTACAAAATAATTCCAATAGGAAGTTCTTTTCAAGATTAAAAAAATATTTTATTAAAATTCAATTATAAAAAAAGATATTTATTTCATTTAATTTTAAATATAAGCTTTGAAAAAGTTGTCTGTCCCAAAATGTTATATAAATTGTAAAGATTATCATTATTTGCTTTTGTAAAGTACTGATAACACCCAAAGCCTTATGTTTTCATTGTAATACCCATTAAGGCTTAATGCAATTCAAACTACGTTGAATACACTTTCTAGAGAGTGATAACTCCTATTTTCTAACTACGATCTAAGTATTTTGTCGTCCTGAAAAGGACGGATTTTTGCATGGGGCAGGGGAGGTGGGTGTGTATACAATTACGAAGTACAGTCTGCATTTCCTTCTGGAGTATCTTCCGGAACATCCGTAGCTAACCAACCATTACTATCTGCTGGCCCATCAAACTCTCCACGATGGAGGTCTCCACCAACTTGACGAGTTCTGGAGACCCCTCTTCCTCACGCTCTTCGTCCGACGAATGTTCATTTTCTGGCCATCTTTGACCCATTTCAAAGGATTCTTGATCGGAATCAGATGAAACAGACGAATCTGGTCGGTTATTTACCCGAACTGCTTCCATACTAAATACCGAAGAGTTAGAAGACATGTTCCTTTCGTTCACTGTTTGAACAGACAGACGTTTAAGATTTCTGTCTTTATATATATATATATATATATATATATATATATATATATATATATATATATAAACATATATACACACATATATATATATATATATATATATATATATATATATATATATATATATTTATATATATATGATAGTATGTTTTAATTCCACTTACACCAACGTCATAACAAGAAAATGATCCTTGTTTGGAACATGTTCTGCATCACAGCAGACACAATGATCCATTTTAGTCAAACGACGATCGCGATTTCGCTCTTATTAGAGCTCATCAGGCCGCCATAGACTAGCCAGCCCCGTGTAGGGCAAAGGCACAAAATTGAATCACAAAAACAACTACTCCGCTGGCTAATACCACGACCGGAATTGAATTACATTGTGACTCCTGGCTTTCGTTGGGAGTATTAAATGATAGTATGTTTTCATTCCACTTACACCAACGTCATAACAAGAAAATGATATATATATATATATATATATATATATATATATATATATAAAATATACTCTTTGCATCTTATTATATATTCCGTCATGCGCATACTATTTTTCTCACAAATTAACGCCCATCCATTCTTGTCATCCACCCCACCCCAGTTACAATAACCATCCCACCGTATAAAGACTCCTAATAAATGGCCGATATCTTCATATTTCGCCTATAACAAATACCATCAACAGATCTGATGAGGGTACAGTAGCGGACGAAAATCTTGGCTCTGATGCTTTTGAGCTGGATGCTATTCGAGCTACTTTTCGATTGTCGAGCAGTGAATCGAATGGTACCTACTACAAGTACATTAACTACGTCGATATTGGGGCACTCGTTTGCGAAGAGTGCTACGCTCGAATGGGAGCGAATGCTCCAAAATGTACGCAATCCCATTGGCATGATCAAGTGCCTATGGGACTCGTAAATCTAGTATTAAAATATGCTTGATGCAAACGTAAATTGTACATGTTTGTAAACATTGACGTTTGCATCCAGTGCATTCATTCGAAAATGCGACTCGAGAAAGAGGGTCAATAATTTCTTTCATTGATTGATTTTTTTTATCACTTTCATAGGTTTTTGGTTTGAAATTTCCTTTTTTCCCTCAAGAAAAGTGAATGGTGTGCGACAAAGAGCTCAGTTCACGCCTGGCAGCCCCGTTAAGGACTTAGTCCAACCGGAAGCTCTTTATATTCTTTTTCAATTCTCTTATAATTTTGTTACTGCTTTAATTCGCTTATAACTAAATAAGAGAAAGAAATAACTGGTGGGCTTTTATTTCAATTTAAATATAAAAAATAAAAAACAATTTATATTTATAACAAAATTTTATTTACCACACTAAATTAACAAAAAATTACTACTTCTAAATGTTTAACAATTACTATTCATGTTTTTTAACCAAATATACTATTTTTTTATAGTTAAAATACACATCTAAAAATTATTGTATATCAACATCATCAGATATCAATTCCTCAAACATTTTCACTAAACATTCTAATCTAATATCTGGATCAGTCTGATAAAATTGCATCTCAGCATCATCAGCTGTGAATTCATCACGCCTGATTTTTCAAAGTGGGAGATCTACAAAGCCGAAAATTCTGTGTTTTGTCTATGCCCCATGTAGTATTAATACAATCTATGACGACTTGTTAAGGGCATTGATGACAAAGTTCTAATTCGCAAAATAAGTGGACTAAAGTATTCTCAAGTGTAGCTCGGGAATCACATCTAGGGCAACTTCTATATAACCTCTTTATCCATGACAATAGTAAGTGCTTTGATGTTTGAGATGATTTAAACTTTCTAATTGTTGATGATTGTGCTG
This sequence comes from Kuschelorhynchus macadamiae, assembly GCA_030620095.1. Taxonomy (NCBI): domain Eukaryota; kingdom Metazoa; phylum Arthropoda; class Insecta; order Coleoptera; family Curculionidae; genus Kuschelorhynchus; species Kuschelorhynchus macadamiae. The sequence continues at coordinate 1,130,336 of JAUTXW010000282.1, forward strand.
CTGTTCAGTCAGACATTAATAACCAGGAGGCTGGTGTTGCTAATGGAATAAACTTTAACGCTGAGAAGACTACTTTTAGAATTTTTGCAATATTGCTAGTTGGCACTTTAATCCTTCCTTGTACTTCATTCCCTATATCACCAATGTTATTTCCAAATCTTTAAAACTTCAGATATACTTCCGACTTTTTCTTCATATCCGCAATTGGTAACTGCAAAAGCGAAAACAGCGTCTGTCGAAAAAAGCAAGCAGGTATTTCTTTTTAACTAACACTGACAATAACTTGCCCACCTTAACCTGATAATAAGAGGTATGCCTTACCGTCCCTAGATCGAACAACAACTAAGAAAGTGATGTAATATCGCCATTTTTCTCACAAAATTTTTTTTCTTACTATTTTTTAAATCTTATCATATTATCCAGAACGAAAAATTGTCTTTATTTAACAAAAATATTATGTGCATTTAAAACCCCATATGTTATATACTTCTTACTGTATATTATTTTCTATTCGAAAATGTGCTTCGTACGAAGTACAATATCTTTTATACCCTTTGTGCAAATAATACCATGTTATGTTAGTCGGACGTAATTTGTCTGCAGATCTCATCCGATGCCGTTCTATTTGACATTCTTTAATCCATAGTCGTTACCTATGGATTTAATAAACCCAAACTAATAATATAAGCATGGAGTTCAATGCTTAAATGATAAATCAATGGTTGGTTTTAGACATATCCAAAGACTAGAAATGGAAAAAAAATCCTCAATAGAACAGAGGACATTCTTATGTCATTCTCCGCAGCCGCCTCAGTCCTTTAATTAGGTGTCCACGTTATAGGCTTCACGCAGTTCTTACGGTTGATTACCATTCAGCCGAGCGGGCCGTGGAAAAAGAAGAAAAGCGCGGCCCCAGCTGTCATCGGCACCGGTGTGAGTATAGCAGCGGTTGAATGGGCATAGAGGCAATACCATTGTGACGTACGGATCGGATGGAATCCGTGAGAATTCGATGACCCCCGACTTGTCCGTTCGGCGTTTTTTCGGAGATCCGCCGTGCGCACGGCACATGCATGCGTTCTCCCCCGATTGTCATCGGCGATAAGGTAAGCATTTCGATAAGCTAATATACTCAGCTCGGGTTGCGCGTATATGGGTATGTGGGTTGATTTATTTAATTTATAAGGACATAGTTGTAAACAGAAAAATAAATTACCATTGCCACAAATTACCTACTTGGTCTACGAAAAAAGTGTGGCCAAAATGTGAAATTTTCTATTATTTGGAGTTTAATGATCAAAGCAATTAATGGAGAGGTTTTTTAATTAATTTATTCAGGCAAATACAGAAATTATCAATAATTCAAAGAAACTTTGGACTTTTACTTCCAATAAAAAAAATCAATTACTATTCCTGGAACTGTGTCACTTTGGAGATCAAGTTGCTTCGGGTGTTCAAGGCAATTTTTCGTAAAAGAAATTAAAAGCGTATACCAACAATCATATATAAGCATAAAATTTTAAAAATAAAATCATTAAAATTGTAATAAATATAAATAAGCACAAAAATGCGGGTCCAGAGCCGATCGGTATACCTCTAATATTCGTAAAAAATGTATGTTTAATTTTTCTAGGTCTATAGTCTAGATAAATTTTAAGTCTGTCATTAACAACATGCTGTTTTCCAAGCACGCGGAAAGTATCCCATATTTTGCCGATTGATCAAAATGGAAAACATATGAAAAATTATCAGCCTACTGCTAAATTTGGTCAATATTTGCAAAATACTTTCCGTACAGAAATACTATTAATGAAGACTAATTTGCTCTTTTATGTTATTTATTTCCCACATGAGGACATTGAAGATATTAGAATTAATTCCTTGAATTTAAATGTGGGAAAAAGTCTCTTTTTTACATTTCCGACGTAGCCATATCGTGTTTCAATTCAAATTGTTTGCTACTCACATAAGTTCTAATAACATTTTATGTTACATGTTGTGTACCTTAAGGGTTTTCATAAAAAAGACTTTTTAAAATGGTCATTTTGGTTCTTTTAGAATTCCCTATTGGCAATATGGTTAGAGCAATAATTTAATATCTAAATGTTTTTAAATATATCGTATGAAAGCTACTTCCAGTTTGACGGGAAGCGTCAAATTTTGACATTTCCAACTAAACCGGAAGTTGACGTCATCTAATTTCAAAAAGTTAAGATAAAAAGTGCAAGTCATTTTATTCCAAGTTTAGCCATTTGGCTGAAAGAAGGTGTAAAAGGTCAAAATATCAAGTTTAAGACGTCATATTCTCGAAAACAGTTAAAAATAAATTAAAAACATGTAATATAAAGTATTTATATATATATATATATATATATATATATATATATATATATATATATATATGTTCTATTTAAGAACCAAAAATAAGTAACGACAAATCCAAATTTAAACTACTAAAACTTTATTTTAATATATTCAAATCGCAAAAGTTATAAGGATAACTGTTTTCACGCACAGGGTAAAATGATTTCAACAAGGCCTTTGATAAAATTAATATTAAAATTATTTGATATTAACATTTTAACATTGTCTGGTTATTTTAGTACCTAGTTGGTACCGTTACTTACGAGTCATGATGACCCAAGAGTTTGCGTCGAACATCGGCAACTTTTTAGGACTAATTTAAATAGGTACAGTAGATGAAAGAGTAATCGGTTTTGATATATAGGGGATAATGTGGCTCCACAAAATACGTTTCAAGGAAGTTGGCATCTGGGTTTCCGTACAACGTGATAGCCAGATTACATTTAGAAACTAATGTATTTTTTATAAGTTTTGGGATTAAGGTCCGCTGGAGCTTTGTACAGGGTGCCCAAGAAATAATGGTCCACAGAGTTAGTGGAAATACTAGAGTTCAAAAAATACTGCAATGAGCTAATAATACCTTAATAATATGTTCTTCATTTTAAAGATAAGCTAAAAGCTAAAGTGTTTTTAAATACGTGGTAACTCAAAAACGGTCAAATTCGATATATTGATGTTTTCTTGCCCTACGTTTAGGGATCCCCCATGGATTGGTGCTAGTTATAGGCACGTAGATGAATGAATAAATCCTGTTTTTTTTTATTTTCCACATTTTGGTTTCCTTGACTATAAATTATGAAATTATGGGTCATTTCTTAATCATAAAAGTGTATTCCATTGATATCGCTATCGGCACTTATTTTTGAACATTTACCACCAAATTTTTTAAATGACCCTATTTCAATAAGAGTTACAAATGTCCTACAGTTTCCTGAATGCATTTTCTGAATTATTTGTTTAAATACCGTCAGATTTTGGAAAAAAATACCTTCGTTGGTTCTAAAGGCATTAGTGACCCCTTCAGTACCTTCTAATAACTGTTTCCTAGTTAAAATTTTCTTTTTATTAACAAGTTCTTTCATATAGCTCCATAAAAGGGATCAAAGGGATTAATATTAGGGTAGTCTTCCGCAACCAATCCAGCGATGCAAAAAATGTTCGCTATGGTGGTCTCTAATCACCTCAAGACAATGGGCTGGCGCCTCTTCTTATATGTACCACATATTCTATCTTACATTAAGTGGAATATCATGTAATAGTAATAGGAGGTGGCTTTTTTAAAACCCTAAATATTCTTGACCGTTAAGTCTACCTGGCAATTCAAAACACCGCAGCAAATATTCCCCGAATATTGTTGTATTGTAATAATGATTGTTTCTCCAGTTAAAATGAAAGTAAAAACAACTGGTAATGGTGGCCCCAACAGTAAATGGAATTCTGCTTAAAAATAGTTGTTTGCCCTTTGCAAGAAAATTTTAGCAAAACTGCAATAATAGTAGTTTTTTACTGATTATTATAAATTCGTAAAATTGATTATTTGGATACTAACCTGTGGATTTTTAGCAATGCTTACCAAAATTTACTCGTTTTGATTAACTTTAGTGATTTTTATTCGTCCACTATAATTATTTGCATAAAAAGTACTAATATTGCCTAATTGTGTATACCTTAGAAATATTTGCCAATGGTATTATTATTTTAAGGTATAATAACATAATAAGGATATTTTCTTACAGCGGTATGGCTTATCAAATTGTGTTGTGCATGGACGCAAAGTATATTACTTAACTCTTGATTGAGAAACTGATTATGTTTGGGCTTTTTTTAATTAACTTTACACCTTAAAAATGTGAAATGATCAAATCATGGTAGATCTGATATACTTTTCTTGCGATTTTTACATTTTTTTACATTAAACGCAATAAAATCTTACTTTTATTTGACCGTAATAAAAAGAAACATGATATTGGATGATCAAATTAGTGTCTAGAAAATCGCTAAATTGGCAATGACTTTTTAGAATCTATAAAGTAGAAATGTTTATAATAATGGCTAAAATGCTCACAGGGGCGCCGAAGCAACATTAAAATTCGAAAAATCGACGTCCACTACATGAGTTAAAGTTCCATTGTAAATAATAATTAATTTTTTATTCACGTTTGGATAATAATTATTTTTTAAAGTTTACATAATGTACAGGGTGTTTAAAAATTAATATAAATAAGTGAATAAAACATCACAGACTTCTACTATGTAAAAAAAAATTGAGTCGCAGGCAATCTTTGAAGATAAACATTTTTTTTAGATAAAACGTGACAAAAAACATATTATACAGGGTACGAAAAAATGAAAAAATATATATAAGAAGATGGTGGAATCATTGCAAATTGATACGTGACATTACTGCTTCACGATGTGTCAAACTTTTTTATGAATAAGTCAAAACTAAGGTTTACTTTATAGATATTTAAGTAGTCAAAATTACGATGCCAATGGTTGTAAATAAAATAGTTTACATTTAAAGTTAATATAAAATTAGAGTAAGATAAAACATGGTCATTATTAGTTTTCCTCACAACTTATGTAACATACATTACAGGCAATATTACCATTATTGAATTCTTTCATAATTGTACATCATTTTAATACTAATTAGACTAAATAATATCAATACCATAATATAAATTAATATTTGTAATTTAGCTGGTTGATTACTTTGAGTTAATAAATGAATCCGAAAACGGAACTTTGTTACCATAAAATCCTAATGTGTGTCCTATAACTAAATACTAAATACTTGATAATGAAAGAGTATAGCTTGAAATACATAAGTGCGATATTCTATTTAAAACTAAGTTTCTTTTAAAATAGTAAATTAGTGTTATTTAAGATGAAAATTTGTTGATATAAAAATAAGTAAAATGTTCTATACTTTGTTAAAAAAAAAAGATATTTTCGTTTAAAAGCTTTGAACTACTTTAGCTTGGTTTGGTTTGTTAAAAAAAAAACGACTGAATTAATAAAAAAAGGGAAATCTTCGGAAACATGAAAATGAACGGCACAGTTTCTATCGTAAGGCAAGGCATTAAAGGCGCTTGCATGTATGGGTATTTCGCGCGTGTATAAAAAATAAATGAAATCTGTTCATAATAGTTTAGCCGGGAAATGACGCGACCAGCAACGTTGAATATATCTTTGAACTTCTTGCGCTGCGTAATAAATTTGTTACATCAACGGCAATTCCAATTCCTGACAGCTTGCAAAATTCCTCGCAAGAAAAGCGATAATACATTCTTCTGCATAAATAGACATACCCCGGGAGACTTGAAAATCAAAACAGTGTCGTCACAGTCGATCTAGAATGCCTAAGACCCGAGCACTCTTTGCGGCACCCGATTCATCGCTGTTATATCTCGTTTAGTAGCATAAAAAGTCGATATAAATGTGAAACTCGATCGCTTTTATTTACCATAAACGATAGGTTTTTTCAATGGTATTAGTACCATAATCAATGGGCAGTTTTAGACACGTCTCGACTTAAACTAGAATTAAACTACACTTAAGCGCAAGCCGTGGTATGTGGACGGGATACCTAAACCGTTCGCCGTCGAGAATGCACGTGGCGGCAAATATCAAGAATTAGGATATTGTTTTTTTTAATTTATAATACTCCCATCTATTTATCAAAAAGGATATAACTTGTTTGTCATAAACGCTGTATTAAAAAAAGGATACCGGAATATATCGAACAGCGCATGCGTATGAATAGAAATGACATTTACATACTTGATAAATTATTTTGCAATTGATATTAATCGAAGAAATATAAACGAAGCATTTTTTTCCAGTTGCATATTACTTTTAAAACGAAACTATTTTTTTGCTGTAGTTTTCATTCTAAACTTTCGTACACGTGTTTAGAGAATCTCTCTATCAAACCAACAAAATCAAACAAACAAAAGTATGCTTTACTGCCGCAGGAAAATTGTTACAATTTTATGGGCAAAGCGAAATTTACCTTAATAGCATGTGCTTTCAAGAGATTATTCCGAAAACGAAAGCTCAAAATAGAAAAAGAGATATTTATAAATCATCCAATTCAGTTTTTTTTTGTTATATTATATTGGACGCAAAGAAGAATTTAAGGACAATGACTATTCATCTAAATTATAAAAGAAGCCGGCAATCCAGTGAATACTATTTAAACCTTCGTACATTCTATATTTAGGTATATTCTATTTGTTTTTCATTTGAGGACTGAAAACGGTAAGTATGGTTCAAATAACAGTTTTAGTTAGGAATTTGTAAAATATATTTTTTTTGAAAATACCTTTTATTGCTATTTATTTTATGCATATGTTTCGAGTATTCCGCTGGTAGGGAGTAACATTTGTGTCCGTGAACTTTGAAAAGCGCCACTGTCCAGCCCAATAGGTAACATGCATCTTGGCTTCCACAGGTTGCCCTTAAGGAAGTATTAGTGGTATGACCTTTTCTTTCAAATCATCCCAATTCCCCTCCTACTCCCGCTACATAGAGACCATTACGCTATGTATTCTATGTAGAACTGGGCAGACGAACAGGACAGAATGTAGAAATAACTAGACCTCATACGTTCACAGCGTCTGCTCTCTTTGTTGCGGGGTCGTTAGTTTCCATTCTGAGCGTTTGAGTCTCCTGCATCCCCCTGAAGTAACACAGCAAAACCGAACACGTGGAATCACTTATATTAAGAAGCCAAAGGTCTGTCCTCAACGAGGCGATTCAAGAGACTCCTGCTTAAAACTTAAAATACCAACAAGTCATTGTCACGCGCAGATTGTTACACGGTTGCCGAATGTTGCACGTCTATTTAGAATAGTTGAAGTTGACTGAATAATAATTAGCTATACTACGAATCGTTATAAATAAATATTGATAGCTAATGAATGTAAATTTTAAAACTCAATATTTTAGATCTTTGCTTATATTTGTGGATAAAAAATATCTTTTGAAAACATGGCGTCCCCAGGCGCAGGATGCAAACGTCCGGTATTTATTTTTATAGATGCTTTATTTTTCGGTCATAGCTCTTATCCCCACTGATACATATATGAATACTTCACAATAGTTTAAAAAAGAGCACAACACTTTAGAGCAAATGTGATTTTCGATATGTTAAGGTGTCATTTTAAGATTTAATGATAGTTTATGGCTTTATCGGTGATCCTAATCTAAACCTATCGGAACACGTCCACCTAAGAGTATAGGTTTTGTTAAAAAAATTCTTATTTCAATACTTTAATAATATATATTTATAACATACTTTACAGGAAACCTAGGGAATTCTAACCTAACTAGATAAATCCGCATTTTATTAATTATAAGTTTTGTTAAAAAAAAACTTAAAAGTCATCAGCCTGAACGGAGATTCGATCATATATGCGCCGCATCCAAAGCCGAGTATCCTACCATCGGGCCAGGAAGCCCAGGAAACAAACGACGAACCAATAGAAAGCACATTGAACAATCTGCATTTTGATTGCTATGATTAACCGGCAGTGGAAAGTCTTTCGGATTTAGGAGGGTCCGAGCTCAAAATTTTTGTTGTCGACAAAAAAAATAAACCTAAAGAAAAAGTTTCTCTTTCGCATATACATAACCCACAGTAAAAGAAAAACTTATATCAAAAATATATATCTTTCTTTAATATAATATAGATCCAGGTGGTTCCAGACCTCTGAAACAATGAAAAATCTAAAAGGATATCAGCATAATATGTCCACAATATTCTTGTACAATTGAAGGCGAAATGTCGGAAAATTCTAATTTGACACGATCTAGTCCCAACAGCTATGATTTCTTTATATACACGATGCTCTTTGTGATATTTACATATTTCAAATATCGCAATTTTTTGACATCTACAGGGTCATTCTTGTAGGTTTTGGGTACTGACCTAACCTCGATAACTCCATCAAATTACTTGCTCCACTTAGAAATGAAATTAATTCGTCCATGGCAAATTGGAACGAAAAAGGTCTAAATTTCCATTTGACGTTCTACTTATATTTCAAGGTATGTGTTCTGAAATGTCATATGTACGAAAGAATATTTTCATAAATGATCCCTAAACACTGCCAAATATCTATATTATTATTTAAATTATGCAAAAAACAAAAAAGATGTGTTTACCCCAAAAAGAAAATTGCCCTGTAGATGTTAAAAATTCGTAATATTTAGATATGTAGAGCATTGTGTTTGCAAATCAAAAAGTTAACACCATATATCTGCGAATATGTTGGTTTGCTATTATTATATTATGATACTATATTTGTTAACATTTTTAAGCTTTTATCCCGGATATTGCCAAAACCTCAATGGTTGTAACAAAACAATTTTACAAGGATTTTAAGATTACAATCACTATTTAGTACAGTTTCTAACCCATAATTGTACATAGGCCTCCTGTGATTGGTACCAGTTTACTCTATTTTGGGATATTCTCTGGTATCCGATTCGTGAATGTTTGTCTATCGCCTTTCCAATGCACATGTGGCACATTTCTAGTTTCTTGTTCCATCTTTAGCCTATTTCATTTCAGTTTGACTGCTTGTTAAACTGCGTCTATGACTTTGTTCTTGTTGCTTTCCATCCGTTTCTTTTTCTATCTCTAAGTCTTATTTTTCCATTGCTGTTTGAAGATTTAAATGTGTTGAGTTTAGAATCTTTTAAAATGATGTTTTGCTATCCTAAATCAAACAACATATTTTACTGAAAATCACGAAAACGTGTTAACTTTAACGAAACAGAATCATATGCAGAATTATGATACGAGCTTTTTTCATATTATTAAAAGTAGAGTGTTATCCCAAAGAGGTTTTAGATCTTAGTGCGATATTCTTTTTGATCAGAATGAAGGTATTATCAATTGTAAGTTGCCCGTTAGTTTAAGGATAGTGCACAAACCTGAATACCTTCACATCATACAGCAAGACATATTAAAAATATATCTAGGTGTATTTTAGATAAATCAAGAAACATTTTTTAAATGTTTCATATATTTCACTATTTTTCTTCAAAAGATATAGCAAAAATTTAAAACCGTTTCGCAAAAACACTGTTTCTTATAACTTGTAATAATAGGTAATGCTTTCAGTCCCCAGAGAAAAGCGTATTTAGTCTAGTGACAGATCTTAAAGGTAACACATTTCGTGCTTTTTGGAAAAACCTATAACCAATACGTTTTTAAGTAAAGATATTTAGCGAACCACTCAGTAAACGCTGTAAACCCTCATTTCGTCAATAAAAATGACATTTTCGCGATTTTCGGAATGAAAGTTTTAAAGTCTTACAACTTAATAAAAGTACTACCCAATAATAATAATTGCTATATATCGGCCTATTTACAAAATATTTGACACATTTCTAGACAACATTCTAACTTTAAAAGTAAAATTAACTTTTATTTGACCGTACAAATACGCTGCGCATAATGTAGAGGGTTCTTCGAGAGGGTTTTTGAAATGCAAAAATACAACTTTCAGAATCCATGATTGATTTTGATACTATTGAAATAACAGGTATTTGAATTTTGGAAAAAAACTAAACGTTGTAGGCCAATTGATGCCCAGTTAATTACTTATTATTCTTTTGATTCAGTTTTAATATATACGAAAACTTTTTATGAATTTAAAGTTGTAATAGGTTGTTTTCGTGAAGTAATCTTTTACCTTTATACCTCCATGTGGGTTACCGTGTTGTTTGACCGTTGCTCTTTATAAGATTTCAATACAATTAATTATGTGTTTGGTGTAACGTGGTGGGCTATAAGAAAGTTTTAGTTTAAAAAAAATTCTCTATAAAATAGGGACTATTTTTGAAATGCCAAAGCAACTTTACGAATCCATCAATTTTTCAAAAAATGATTTCTAAATTTGTGTATTTATAACTAAACGTTAAGTTCAATTGATGCCTAGTTGATTATCTCATTATTATTTTGATATAGTTTTACTGTATACGAATCGAAAACTTTTAATAATCTAAAGTTGTAATAGATTGTTTTCATGAAGTGGTTGCTTTTGGCTCTACACATTATTTTGAGACAAAAATTCATATTAACATGTCATATACTGCGCGACACTGGCCTACTTTGATTCTACTATCGCATTTCCTGCTTTATTTTACAAATTTAATATTTCTTAAACTTATTGTTGGTATATTGAACCGCTTTAAAGCAATTTAGAAAAATGTGTTTAAAATCAATCATATCAAAAAATTTCCAAGGGATAAAAAATTTGCAGAATAATGCAGGAAATCCGATAGTGGAGTCAAATTAGGTCAGTGTCGATCTTGTACAGTTTTCTACAATTTATTATGTTATTTTAGAGGCATTAACTTTGGTTTAATTTGCACCAAATTTGACTAAAATATCTTTAATAATGTACGAGGTAGATAAAAAAAGCTAAGAAATATTGGAGTTAAAGAAATTTAACACCTCCAGTCTCGAAGAGGCTTGACTTAGGCTATATGTTTATAGGAACTTTTTGTCTTAAATCATGCCCGAAATCTCACTATAAAATATTGAATTATACCGGCATAGGGATTACTGTCTTATGTGTCTGTTGCTTTCTTTGAGAGTTCAATTCAGTTATATTCTTATATTAGTATGGTGGGTTTAAATTTATCTAAATATTCGGTTTTAATTTTGGAGCCACCCTCCTGAAATTTTTATACACGATATGCGTGTTAAATTACATTGTCGCGCGAATTATATACGCTTGGTAAATTTGAATTTAATCTAGTACGTGGAAGTGGCAAAAAAAATCAATTACAAAATTTGAACCAGACAAAGTGAAGCTAACAAAAGCATTGTAAAAAACTAGGAAGAGCACTAACGACTATACGAGGTATGTCTATTTTTTTGTTTCAAAAGTGCGTTGTGCAATGAAACCAGACGTTTGTTTTATATAATTAAATGAGTTTTTAAAAATGTATCATCAACTGAAAAGTAAATAATTAATAATAGATGGTAACTACACACGGTTACAAACCATGTGTAGTTATAAACTTCATGTTGATATAATTTTTAAAACTGTAGGTTTAATAAAAGCTGTTTACAAAAAGAGTTCTCCAAGATTTTTTTTTGAAATGCAAAAAATACAGTTTGCCAATCCGTAAGCGTTTCAAAAATTGTTTTCTAAAATTGCACTTATTTTAATTTCCTAAAAAACGTTACAGTTCAATTAGTGCAGTGTCCATTATCTTGTTGTCCGTTTTATTTAATTTTATTATACACGAATAAAATACGTTTTAATAATCTAAAGGTGTAATAGATTGTTTTTGTGAAAAACTTCTTCACTTCTTTTATTTTTTTTAATACCGACATGGGGATGCCCGTCTTATGTTGTTCTGTTTTCAGATTTGTTTTGATAGTAATGTGGTGATTTACATACATTATGGGGAGCGAGTAAGTGGAAGCTCCGAATTTACCCGAACTTTTAACTAGAGTTTCGATGTACCGACGCGGCATTGCACGGTCTTCCTATTAGTAAAGGCGTCATTCCGCTTAGTATATAAAGTATAAAAGTTTGGTCAACTTTACAAGCCTCGCTAGGTCAGCGATAGGATTCTTTAGGTGAAGACTTTTTATTTAATAAAACTTATAATTTTGTATGTAGTTTTTTAAAAATCGCATTGCGTTTTGGCTATGTTTTTTTTTGAGGTGATATTATTGTGAATTTGTAGAAAAAGGCATTTTAGAATTGTTACTGAAGAAAAAAATGCGGTTTATTTATTTCCTTAAAGTTAGGTTGGGTTAGGATTAGGTTTGCTGTAACAAAACCTATACTGTTAGGTGGGTCTGTATCGTTAGGTTGGCATCAGGTTCGTCGATAAAAACCATCTTTAAAGGTATATTTGTCAATAAAACTAAAACACGAGTTTTACTAAACATGCACCCTGTACTACAAGAGTATGATCGACCTATTTCGGAGTTTCCACTTATAAACTCCCCAGACTCTTGTAATGTGCTGGGCTTGAACTAAATATTCGGTTCTAACATAAAGGCATTAATTGTTTTATTACGATACAAGAATTGAATGTATAATATTGTTAAAAAATACGTTGTTAATATTTACAATGAAACAATTTTTTTATAAGTTTTAATGTTTTTTTAAAAATTTACTATTAATCAAAAATTCAGAATCGTATGTTGTTCTAAGCCTCATTAAAATATTATTTTAAAATGTTTTGTGTAAACAGAAACACACTATTGGAAATATCTATACATATTTTAACATTTCTAAAATGCACCAAATAATAGAAGAATCAGAATATTTCAATGTTCATGCCTTTTGCTTACTCGTCTTTAATTTAACCGACTCGGCTCGCATAGCATAGCATTATGTGCATTAACATCTTACTTATCATCCTATAGTCACCCTTTTTGCTTATATCAATAGACAAAAAAGTTATAAGCAAATATTTCTGATGCACTTTTGATTACGATCTGATAAATCATCTCCTCGACTTACCCTACCGGCTGCGGCTGTAAATAAGTTTCACTTAAAAAAGTCGTGTATATAATAATCCTAAGCAGTTTGTTTGCTCCCGAGAAGTTAAACTTATTATAAACAAGAATGTGTTTGTGTAAGAATGGCAGTAACCTAATCTGACAATCAACCCAGATTTTACCCTACACATTTTCTGTCCCTCTATAAATCGATGAATTATTTTAAAAGTGCACTCCTGCATTTATTCTTTAAAAAAATATTGCTTTTGTATAATTAAAGTTACATGATATTAAAATTATAATTTGTATAGACCATTCTTTAAAAAATAATAATACACGTCCTAATCATAGTATAATAAACAGAAGAAAGCTTTAAAATGTTCAAAAGCAGTCGGCGTAAACCGCGATAACCTATATTTTTTTTAAATCGGCTAAGTAAGTTTTATTGAATTATAAATTGAAATAAAATCAAAAGACATAAATAGGATGCCTCATTTCAAAAATTGCAAGTATGTTCTATGTAAAAACAAAAACGTTTTGTGAATATTTAGTTTCTGATTCTATTAAAAAAACATTAAAGCGATAATATATAATTATAAATGAATTTAACTAAGATACAGCACCGACATACTAGCCTGTTTCGCTCTAAAAGTAAAGCCTGCATTCTGAGTAATAACAAACTTAAGGAGAAAATAAATAACCGTTTGGGGAAAATGTTTAGTATTACTTAAAACTTAAATGAAAACTCTCAAATTTAAATTAGTTTTTATGCTACAGAGTATTTAAATATACATAAAGAATCATTAAGATCGCTGCGTTTTTAATTAAACTTAAAATAATTTTTGCACCCCTTTTACAGTTTCTGCGTACTGTAAATCCTACAAACGGATAAAATGATCGAAGGGCTCTTTAACAAGAAAACTTTGCATCACGGGGTTAATAAAAAGTTACAGCTTAATATGTAAATACAACAATCTATTTTTTTTAAATCGAATCAAAAAAATATCGAACTTCACAAGTTACGTGGGACTTTCCAGAAAGTAAGTGAAAATTAGATTTCACATTATTATACCTGCTGTTGTAGGCTGAAGTGTCCTCTATAAAATTGCTTTTTGGTTCAATGTTGTTCTTTGTGCTTTTTGAACGTTACAAAGGTGGGCCTGATAACTACACTGAATTCCTTTTGAAACGTCCTATTATTCGAATATCGGGGCCATTTTTCTTATTAACCAATCAAAACATATAGATGTTTTTAATTTTACGCTGCATATTTATTCTTTGTCTAAGAAATTTACGTAACGTTTTATGTTCATCGGGTGTTCTATTAACATATACAACATATACAAGATAAGTTATGTCTTTCTCCAAAATTTGACAAGTTACGTGGACTTTCCTAAAGGTAACAGAATATTAGATACACCTCCTATTGTAGGCTAAAATGTTCTGTATAAAGTTCTTTTTGATCATTGTTGTTTTTTATGTTTTTTGAAAGTTACAGGATTTATAAGAAAGGTTCATGTTTTGTTTCAGGGATTCTTATATTTGAGAATATATCCCGCCTCTATTGGGCGAGATGGAAACAATAGCTTTTATAGAGTTTAAGTTAAAATAACTTGATTTGAAGATAAGGCTTCACACCGATGTTATGTTACCATTTTTGACTGTTTGATAACTGTCAATTCTAAATAAAAAAACATATAGAAATTTCTAGTAAAATACATTTAAAATAAATATTGGACTAAAAAATAGCTTTGACAACTGTCAAATATTTTTATCGAAAACATCAAAGATTCTATTTATGATAGAAAACCCAAAATCAACAAAAAAACTAAACTAAAGCAGTTTGACAGGCGATAGATCTCATTTATATATTTTTTTTAAATCACTAGAACCCCCATATATTAACGAAAACCCAAATAAATCAATGCGCACAAAATATATAATAAAATATTTGTTTTATTATCTTTTAAAATTATTAATATTTTCTAAAATAAAAAATATCTTCACTTTTAAAAAGCTGTTTGGAAGGAAATTGATATGTTTCGCTGTTTTTTTAACTAAGCGCCTCCCAATAAAAAAATATTTTATATCTCTAATACGCCAACTGTATAGTAGAAAAAAATATTATGAACTAAAATTAAAAGAAATTGTACGTAATTCCACGTGTGTTAAAACTGCTAAGTGCTCTTGAAACATTTTTTCTGCTTTCGGGGGATTATTTATCTTTCTAGGCTACCCTACATGGTGGAAAAATGTTTATAGGTACCTACAAAATGATAAAAGAAATTTGACAGGTTTTATCTTTTTTTAAGCAAATTTAATATTTTTGGAATATAAATTTTTTCTATTTTCAGGTAGCCTCCAAGTCTACCCTGTATATTTGAAACAATGTTTTATAATAAAAAAAATAAAAGAATTTTTTTTATATAATTTTTTTTTCAGGGGACTGTCTTACAATCTTAAAGCTACCTTGTATAGTGAAAAAATATTTTATGTACAGAAAATAAAATAAATTTGAGGTATTTTGCCGGTTTTCAAAATATCATATGTTTCTTAAAAGGTTGGTAAACGAAAAAAATCTAGTACCTGCATCAATGACTTCCACAATTTTTCCATGTCATAATTACCTCAACTATATCTGGTTTCAATTGGAATGTTATCGGTTTGAGTATTCTTAAGATATGAATTTTTTACGTTATTATAACGTATAAAATCTATGCCCATGATTCCCAAAATCTAATTCCCGCGATATTTTGACCCAGAGTATTTTGGTGCAAATTTTAAACGTATTGTTTTGACTGTTCTCAAGTTATCGTTCGCGCGAATTTTGCGAATTTTTTTCATTATATTTTTCATTTTCTAAAGCATGTGTGATATCGAAAAAAAAACTGATGATGAATATCAATCAGTATAAGCATAATAGCTTGCAACAGATTCAAAACTTACAAAAATCGGAAACTTTATATCTCCAGGACTTAATATAAAAACTTAAATTATAGCTATTGTTAAATCCCCTGGTTACTTGAAAATGCCACTACTCCGAACCGTATTGTTTTAGCACCTCTTATATAAATATATACCATGTAACCACAAGAATAAAAAATAGTTATTATTACTTATTCTTGTGACGTAACCATATTAAAGTCGCCAATACTTTAAATACCGCATAGGTATAAAAATAAGAATATCTTGCCTGCGTATATCGAAGAAAGCAACTATTCTGAACTGAATTACTCTAACGGCCGTAAGCAAGAAATTCCTAAATCATTAAAACACAAACGTACATATTACATACTTTTAAGTCGAAATCATCCATGTATTTATTATTTTCTGTTATAACGACCTTCATTCCGTATACTTGCTATAATTTTATTTGGGCAGGATTCCTAATTCCTAACACTGGAACCTGTGGTGGAAGATAGATCAAAATACAAGAGTTCTAACCACACTACACCACAACTTGTTACGTTCTTGACGCGCGTTTCGCTAACCAAGTTAGCATCATCAGCAGATGATATAAACTGAGTTTATATCTAAATATATGTGTTGCGAAAACGTGGAACTTTTGACATATTTAATCGGTTTTTATCCCAGGAGGTACCGATACGACTCTAAGAAGAGTCAAAGAATTACAAAGAACATTCGTTCAGGTTACAGCTTAAACAACTCTCATAATTCGCTAGTGATCGAGTTGAATTTTACAGAAGTGTCTAAAAGAAATTTGGACGTTTTCTTTTTGAATTTTCTTGATTCGCCTAGGATCAACCATTCAGATACTACAGGGTCAATCGTAAAACGCTAGTCGAATATATGAAAAAAATAGATTTTTATGAAATGGCTCACCTCACCTAAATCGGAGATTAATTTTGGCGATGTGGTTTTTCAATCTCTCGGAAGAACTTTGGGGCCACATAAACTATCCTCGCCCTTCATTAGTCTTTCAAAAAAAATAGTAGAAGGCGTGAAAATTGAAAAGGCATAAACAGTTTTTTTTATTTCGACTGTTTTTTCGGTATTTAAGGTATAGGCATCGTATATTGATTTTGAATCTCTTTTATATTCTCCATAAATCCCCCGATTTACCTCAGTAAAGTGATCGGGTTTTCGACTCCGCAAAATGCTTTCAAAGTTACCCCTTTGTATTTTCTTTAAGCGACATCCCGCGCTTTGATATTGCCCGTTAACGAACTTGTCCGAGATCCAACGAAATCGTGTTTTTGTCACAAGAAGTCCCCATTTGTACTCCATCATCGACCCATAAAAAATTGTCCCATTTAGCATTACTGAGCTGGAACGTGCAGAAAATAAAAAAAAAAACAAATTTCAGAAGAGAAAGACGCACACAGCAACAATAAAGTAACTGTAAACTGATTTTAATGTTAATGTTAATGTTAATTATTTTATTTTAGGTCAGATCAAAACAAAAATATTCAATAAATTCGTGTTGACCAAATTAATATTCCAACACGGCCGCGATATACTTGCCGTAGATTTGTTAATTTCTCGATGCTCAATATATGGCGATTCTTCCTGAATCGCTTCGGCAAGTTGCCCAAGCATATCCTAACAATATTCTCTTGGATATATATCCGGTGACTTTACGGGTCATATCATTCACGTAATTTTATTATCTTCCAAAAAAAATAAAACAATTCGTGCTTGGTGTAAAACTGTCTAGCCAGTGTGCCACATCATGTCGAAGCATTAACTCCTTCAAAAGGTTTGCAAGATATACATGTTTATGTTTGTTGGTTTGTGTAAGCCACTTTCAAACAATATTTGTTTATTTATATAAATCCAGGATTTAAATAAAATCTTCAACAAAATTTACGTCTACTTTATTATTAATCCACAGGCGTAAAATAATCTTAATGTAAAATATCGTACTTTCTTTAAAAAAAAGCAGGAAGTACAACAATACACCAAAAAGCAATTCTTCAGCTTGCAAATACAGGTATCAAATCTCGAGTAACTTGTAAAACTTTGGAGAAAAAACGTAACTTCATGTTTTACCCTGTATATATTAACAGATCATAAACGAACATAAAACTACAGGTAAGTGTTTTAGTCCAAGAACTGTTATGCAACGTCCAAATAAAAACAACATAACATCTTGATTTGTTAACAAAATAAACATCTCAGAGTTTTCATCAAATGTTGCGTAAAACGGCTCAAAAGCCGTTCAGCATATTTAGAAATCCTTTCAAAAATCCTGCAATAGAACTAAACGCACAGTATTGAAACCAGCGATAAAATTTCTAGTTCCATTTGGATACCAGTTTAATTATCTCGCAGTCCCACTCTCAATGCCGTGTGGGCACTTCGTCGTCACGGTAATAGCACCTATTAAGACTAGAAAGCACAGAATATTGTAATATTAATAAACTACCCAATGGGCATAATAACTGTGGGTACCGCGACCGTTTTAAAAACAAACCGACTTTACGACTTTGAAGCGTCTTTTCTCCCATAGAGCTTCTTTTTGTTATTCGTTTTTAATGTGCTCGGACATACATATTACATATACCATAACTTCTGGACTTCCATATAAGTGCCCGCTAAATCTCCATAAAAAAACCATTACACGAGATTAAGTAGGTATAGAGATCCAATGACACTGGCAGTCGATCACCCATAAGTACTTTTACAATGAAGAAGAGCGTTGTCGATTGATTAATTTTTTAATTAATTTAGCAATTTCATTTAATTGGGTTGTTTCGATGCAAAATATTGATTATTTTATTACTGTAGAAATAAAATACAGAATACAGATTTTGAAATTAAGTAGACTATATTTTAAGTTCAGATTGATGAGGAAATGTGTGGGTATTTTGCAACATGAAAAAATTCTTGAATGTTGAATGTCCATATTTGGATGGTGGTTTTCAAGAAGTAGGCACAGAAGAAGAAAAAGTCTAATTTATCCCGAAAAAATTCTATATTATGTCAGCAACAGGTTTCGCACCTAGTCGCATCATCAGGCTACAAGACTAAAAACAAAAAACACGAAAACTATTACCTACTTTTTACGTCAGGAGATACGAACTTTTCGACAAAAATAATTAACGTTATATTAGACACTTACATTTTTTTAAATATCTCTCATAAGTAATACGAACATAAATACTTTGACAATTATCCGAACAAAAAATCATAATTTTTAACAAAAGAGTTACGTTTAAGACACGTACTAGACGACACTAAAGTATTTTATTTCTTTTATTTTTTTTAGGGTTTTTTTCACGAAAAAATAAAGAAATAAATACTATTTTGTTAAAAATTATGGTTTTTGGTTCGGAAAATTGCCAATGTACTTATATTCGTTTTACTTATGAGATTTCTGAATTGTTTCAATTACAAAGATTTTTTTGGTATATGAGACTTTTTCTTCTTCTGTGCTTACAATTTGAACATGAAAAATGCCTAACTGTAGGTTGTTTAAAGATTATTTAAAAAAGTTATGCATACCAATTGTAGACCTATGTGCTTATGATATCGTTATCAACATATTCCATCAAGAAAAATAGTTTAGAGCTTATAATATGTAAACAAAATATCGGAAAATGAAATTTGACAATTCTTTAACCTTGAATCAATTTAGAACAAAATATTAAAGTAGACATTAAACTCGTGCTGTATAACTTTCTTTATCTTTATTTTTCGATACTCAAAACATATACTTATTTAGTAATGACCTCGGTCTCAAAAAAGTTGAGTTCATAGGTCTTGCCAGAATTTTTTTTTGATAGGACACACGGTAGATTATTACATATTTAAAAAACTTCCGCTAATTTTAGACACATTGTATGTAAGATGTCCTATTAACTTTGTCTGGTGAAAGTCTAATCTTATATGACATTACTGTCATCAACAAAAACCATAAGAATAGAGTTATTAGTACCCGGTACCGTGGTCCTTTAAGACAAAAGAGGGAAAGTTTATCGATGCGGAATTTAAAAACTAACAGATTAGTGGAAGAGAGAAGGGCCTTTCCTGGTAACACAATCCGCAATCGGGATACTCTGAAATAAAAAAGCGAACAAAGTGCTTGGTCTTCGTAGTTGGACGGAGAAGGGATAATACTTATGGGTTAATGGTCGTGTCTCCCTAACAGAAATGACTAAGGAAGGCAATATTTTTCATCAGAACCGAATACGTGGTAGTATCTGTATAAAATAGACACAGACGAATAGCTCTTTTTTAGACAGAGTCAAGGATATTACGGATTAATACTCAAGGCTGGCTCTGATTTCCGAAGTGTAATGGGTATACGAGTTGACAGAAGAATAGTATTTTCGGAGCCGGAAAAGAAAACCCAATTTCTTCGCAGTTGTCGTGGCCGCAGCAATGAAAGTGGTGTGATCATGCCAATGGATCCTCCTAAAAAGTGATAGTAACTAATTTAAAAAAATATTTGGCTTTGAGCATTTGATAATTAATATCTATTTGAATGGTGTGGGTATCGGAAGATAATTTGTAAGATTGTAAGGTAGTAAACAAGATGGTGTCTTAGTCGCGTTAAACTGTACAAGGTTTTTTCGCTCCCCATTCTACGATTCGATTTAGCTTGCTATATAACGGTTTAAAGTGAAAACTCGAAGTTCCATTTTCCTATCTTAGTTTTTGATAATATATCTAATGACAGCAAAATGGAGTTAAGACTGAAATGTTTGCTTCCAGTTTAACCGAATGCCCAAAATGCACCAGTTTCGGTTAAAGGTATTTTATTTTTTGCAATTAAACAGATTATCAAAAACTAAGATGGAAGACTGCAAGCCATATTGCCCAAGCTCAGCCCTTTACATTTTAAAGCCAGTTAATAACTTAAAATTTTCAATACGAAAATCTCGAAAACTGCTGAAAATAGCTACAGGATAATTACTACATAATACATATATAGACTCTTGATATGAAATTTAATATTAATAAAATAAGAAAATATATGTAGTATTTTCTATACTATTTTAAAATTATCGATGTTGATCTCGATCTTGGTTTTATTTCGAGACTGAGATGAGTCTCGTGATTTCGCGAATACCTATTTGAAACCAAAAAATAAATAGAATGCAAGGCCCGAAAACGAGTTTAGATAACATTCTACATTGTATACCGCTTTCAAACAAACATAAAGTATTCAGTCATCTACACCTACTAGGCATTAATTAAATATAGAAAACACTGATTATCCTTAAAGGAAATTAAAATAATTAGAAAAATGTATTTTTAAACAAAAAAAAAGATTTGTATTGATTAATATTTTAAATAAAAAAAAAATGTTATTAGTTATAATTAATTTGTTTTGGCTTAAAAGTAAACTTGTGTCATTATTTGATTTACTTATAATAATTGTATTTTTTGTTCATTTAATTATAAAAGTAAGCATTTAAAGCAAAAAAAACAAGTTTTGTTAAAATTTTTATCTTCTTTTAAACTAAATAATTAAATAAAATTTCTTATTTAATAAACGCTATTTTGAAAAGAATAAAAACCTGATTGTCTTCCTAGCAATTTTAACCAGTTCAAATTTAAGTTTAATAAAAATTAGTGTACTATTGTAGAAATAGGTCAAATCGTAATAGTGATAACAGCTGTCTGAAAAATAGTTTTAGGCATAAAGCGGATTGTAGCGACATTAGTCGTTCAGGTTAGGGTAGATAAGGTTTCCTGAAAAGCCAATTACATTTGCTTTTTGAGAACCTATTACCTTTCAATTCGTTCCTGAAATTCTCCACAATATGGCAATGCTGCTTATGTACTGTCGTTTTTCCACAAAGACCAAGAAAAAAAAGAGCTTCGGTCGGGGCCTAATACAAAACTCAGGATTCCCTTGCTCTGTGATGCCACCAACATCTAAAAAAACGAGGTGAAAGCAGTTGCTTTCACGAGATTTTCTGGTAGGTACTCATATGTACATAAAATATATCCATAAATACAAACAAAATAATAACACTGAAATAAAGAAAACAATTTAAATTAATGAGGCGACTGTAACTTGAAAATAATTTTTCTTTTAAATACTGAATTCTGGGCTTCCTTTCAAGTAGAAGGCAAATCTCATAAAATACATTACACTACTGGAACTACTTTTGCAATGAAGAAAATGGTTATACATTGATTATTTTTTAAATTTTTTTCCAATTTCATTTAATTATGATTTTTCAAAGAACACAATTAACCTTGACGTTCTATTTTAAATGTCTATCTCTCGATCTGATGATGCCCTAACAGACCGAGACATGTAACCTTGTTTTAATCCGGTTTATGATACAGTAGATTTGAAATGTTAATATATTTTGCAAATTAATAAATTAGTATTTTTGCGGTAATACAGGATTTTTTAAATTTCAGTAAAACAAAGTTTTTAATATAACTATTGTTCCAGACCCCTCTATGGAAAATTATGCCTCATGGTTTATGTTTTCCATGTTTTGGGAAGTTCGCAAGTAAAAAGTAATTATCAGGTATTGTTACCTCTTCTAAATTCAGTTCAGATATAAAGAAGAAAATAATAATTTTTGGTGAAACTATTATAAATGTAGTCCCCAGATGCGTTTAAGGGCGTAGATACACCCCCACTAGCCTCCCCAACACCGCTGGGGGGAGGGAACTGATGCCAGGGGTAACGTAGCCCAAGGGAAACTATTGTTTTTTTTTAAGAGTGACCTGACAGCTTATTAGCGAAGTACAAGACGCAGAACTTTTGTTGTCATTAATTATTTTGCGTTGGGTCTCGCAAGTCCTCGATTGACTCAAGGGCCCCTAAACACATAAAGCCCTTATATATTATTCTTAATTAGATTATGCACGAGCTTATCATGCGTATAGCGGATCCTTTGTCGAAAAGTGCGGGGGGGAGGCTCAAAATTTCTAGTTACGCCACTGGTTGCCTTCAGCATTTTTAAATTATGTTCTTAACAAAATAGTTAAATATGGATTTTAATCCAATAATTAAAGTTAAAGGTAAATCTGCATAATGTGAAAAAACTTTCTTTCGCAAGAGATACATAAGTTATGTTTACATTTTTTTCCTTTCTTTCTGTAAAATACGAGATTTTTGTAAGCGGGAAGTTCTCACTTTAAAATTTACCGTAAATATTTTTAAAAGTATTGTGTATAAAGGTTCTGCAAAATATTTAGAGTTGCATGGAATTGGCTTTCCAATATGTATAACATTATTTTCTAAGCTATTTCTATGATATCATAATTTGTTAGACATATTTGAATACATTTATAATTTTTTATGAGTTGTATATTAGTATATTTCGTATGAGTTATTAACCAAAAATGTTTATGTTTAAGTTTCCTAAATTAATGTGGACCTTTTAGGATGGGTCTACACCAACTCAGCAGCGTCCTTTCAATAGGCTAATTCAACACTTTGATCTGGCTCCGATGCAAAGAATTATCTGATCTGTTTTAACTATGAAAATCTCAGAAAATATTAAATTAAAAGTGGGAACTCTACTTTTATAAAAAAAAACTTTATTAACCTTAGAATATGTGAAAAAATGTATCGTGATAGTAATGACAGCTGTCTCAAAAATATTTGTAGGCATACAGCGGATTGCAGCGACATTGGTCGACGACTGGCCGCAAACGTTACTCGTTCATCCATTAAAGTTGTGCGATGTTTTATTTGTGTTTGTTTCCGGTAAGTTTATTCAGTCTAGAGTAGGTAAGATTTGCTGTAACGCGATAACGCGCGAATTACATTTGTTTTTCAAGAACCTATTAGTTTTCATTTTGTTCTTGGAATGCTCCACAGTATGGCAATGCTGCTCATTTACTGTCATTTTTAGACTGCAGAACAGTACAATTTATTAACACAGATTCGACAAGTTGGCTCGTCTTCAGTGCTGATTTGGTCTCGAAAATGCCATGATTTGATTTCATAATTTAGTTCTTAGTTTTTAGTATCCAGACAATCCCTTATGTAAATAGGTTAAAATATTTTACATTTCCCTGATTTGAACTCTAAGCAGATTTGAAAAAAATGGGGGAGGATGGTAATAAGGTTAATAACCCCTATCCCAAACCTGTAAAAAGCTTTATATTATACAAAATAAATAATTGGTAACATATTTCATTTTTTGCGTTTCTTCGTGTCGTACTCCAGTTCAAGAGTTTAATTCGAGATTTCTGTACTTCGTTGAAAACAGTCGTCCGAAATTTCTTAGGCTGGCAACTATCTGCTACAAGTTCCTAATATCTTTCGCACTGTCGCACATATCTTAGGGTTAGCAGAGACTTTATAAAATTATCTTAGGGTTAGCAGAGACTTTATAAAATTCCATGTGGGGCCCGGAACCCAGCACATAATTTTTAATACAAGTTTTGTGAGCTTACTTTTTATCTAACTTCTATTTAAATTAAAACCAGTTTTAAGCTTTATGAAGCTGCAGCGTTTCTATTTCTTCTCAAACTCGGCTATTCTCGTTATTTTAGATATTAGTTGCCTTTGTATAGATGGTAGTTGCTTGGCCAATCTGAGCACCTAACAAGTGCAGAAAATTAGTTTCTGCACTGGTTAGTTGAATAACTATTACAACCACTAGGTATGTAATATATGTAAAATATGAATTTTATATTAAATTAGATACACATTTTTATCTTCATCTCCTGGTGCCTCGAATGCACATCAATTTCCTTGAGCGCATATGTTTTAGAAATTATCTACAATTTTCGATACACGATTTTGTACATCTCTTTCCAGTGCGATAAAATGTTAAGTTGACCTAATTGTCAACTAGTTATTTTTAAATAAAAGCCATTTTATAATAAATAATTATAATTATCCTCAGCTATTATAAACAAAAATAGATAACATCATTTGCTCATTCCAACTTATTACGTGACAAAGTCATAGTTTAACAGTTTTACAGTTTGTGTTAGCTGGTGACCTGCTTATTATGCCCTTAGAAACGAATAAGTAAACTACTTTCAAAGAGCGGAATTAAATGGAATCCCTAATGAATCTGCAATACGCTAAGAATTATGCTTTTAATTTTAATGTTTATAAATACTAATAATTACCGGAATTTCTGGTGTGTATTTACCGTTCCCCTTTCTTAAAAATAAAATTTATAATTGATAATTAGCAACGTGTCGTTTTAATTTATTTAATAATATGCTCATAACTTAAGAATGCTGAAAAGTAACGTTGGTGCACTGATTCGGTAAAGTTTCTTTACCACACGCTTTTTTGAATAACGAATAATGTTCAATTAACACCAAAAATAATGATTTTTTACGTATTCTTATACATAAGAAACGGTTTTCCTCAAGATAAGTAAGATTAAAATTTAATAATCTTTGTTAAATCTCATTAAATCAACGCCTCGTTGGAAAAATGTCGTAGTTCGTAGTTAAATAACTATTTCGCCCTCACATACCGTAAATAAATAGTCCAGTCAATAGGTAGTTAGGCAAATAGTATTGAAAATTAATTTGAATGTGAGCTATCTTAGGGGACGCGGCTAACTTTTTTCTTTTTGAGGCTATTTTGTCCGGGTGTTTTATACGAAACCACAGAGGAATTTAGGGCCCCATTCAATATATTTCACATCGTGTTTGTGTATGTGGAAAAAATCAATCATCTTACAAAATGAGTGAAAATGCATCATGCAGAGAATGTTTTAGCAAGTGCCTAATATTGTACACGCGCTTGAGTATAGCCCAACTTTTATCGACTGTTGTAGCCACGGCTTTTTTCCTTTCAAATTCGAGATCAAAAAATATTTATTTCGGTTATCGTAAATTTAGTCTCCCGACACGTTCACAATTTTCAGATCTTTCTCTTGACAAAAAATGCCAATGGGAGAAAAATATCTATAGCTACGATCCATTTATCTCAGAAATATTATCAGATTAAGGATATGATCTGATTTTTACCTTTACGCATTTGCTCTTTTCGCAGGATTTTGACACTTCTTGGCAAAAAAAATGATTTTTTTACTTGCCTTGTAAAAGCGAAAAAATCACCCTACGAGATTTTTGCAAATCTTCACGTTTCGGGGTCACTAGATGCCGAAAAACATGTTTTCTCAATTCCGTGGGTCTATCGTTCTATCTATTTGGCTGTCTGTCTGTCTGTCTATGTGTTCGCAGCATAGCTAAAAAACTAGTTTCCCGATTGACTTCAAATTTTGGTAAAAAATTAAGGGTCATATGTCGATAGCTTGGTAGCATTTTGGTAAAAATCCAATATGGCAGAACAAAATGGCTACCTAGTGTGATGTTAAAAAAAATTTACTCAAAAACTAAATATCCAATTTACTTTAAATTGTGCAAAAAAATCAAGCATTACGTAGAAATCAACTGGTAAAAACAAAATGGCGGCCTAATAAAATATTTAAACGATCATTCTGAAAAAAATACTTATTAGATTTATTTTAAATCTTGTGCAAGCATTAAGTATAATATATAGATAAACTGGTAAAATTGTGGTACGAATTCAAGACGGCCGAACAAAATGGCGGTCAAATGAAATATTTAAAAAATCTTCGTATTCAAAATCAGTGTAAAAACTACTTATTCAATTTATTTTAAATACTTATGCTCAAAAAACAAGTGTGGCATAGACAGAAGCTGTTTCGTACGAATCCAATATGGTGGAACAAAATGGGGCTCAATAAAAATGTTTGAAAAGACAGTATATGTGTGTTAATAAATAACTATGATCGTAACTAAGTTGGGTCACACTTTACTATTCCTAATAAAACGAAAGATTAATAATGATAGAGGATCCAAGTACAGAAAATTTACTAAAGGTTTTAATTTACAGGAGATGTAGCAACTTTAAAAGACATTTCAGATTTAAAACAAAAATGAATGTGCTTCATAATTTTCTTGAAGATCAAAATAAGAAGTGCCTCTCTTTACTGTGCTAAATAAAACAGTGCTGTTTAAATGAGGACCTGCTTTTTTTCGTCAGGATACAGAGGCCCCACAAAAAAAAGTTTACAGGAATTCCCATTATTTATTCATTTCAAAATGAGGTATTCGGGATCTCTGCCTTATGCATATTTTCAGTTTCTATTAGGAATTTTAACATTTGCATAGGGAGAGATGTGCTTGTCATATTGTAAGATGTTTTTACAATTGTATAACTCTGGTAATTATTATCGCGGGGATATTACGTTGACAAAGTTGTTTTCATTCATTTTTACCACTAATTTATTAAAATATTATGCTCGGCACGAGGAGAGTTTTATATATTATCTTTTTCTATAAATTCCGCCTCTTCTTAAAATATTTTAAAAATAATTAATTGTTTTATACAAAACTAAACACCCCTGCCTAGATATTTTCGTGAATGATATGATTTCAATGTTGATTTAAAAGCAGTTTGAACAATTTATCAACTACTTTAAAGCTCTGTCAATTATTAATAAAGCAATGGAATACTAGCAGAAATCTTCAGTACTTAAGATGACATACTTAAAATCAACACCTTTTGTTTGTTTAGCAAATTTTAAGTTTAATTTTACGAATCTACAAAAAAATATAAATAGTTTCTATCTTAATAAACAAAAACCATAAGCTACGACTTTCCTAACATCCAGATTGATAAACTATAATAAGTGTTGCAATTAATGTTAAAAAATAAGTGCTTTTATTAAATTTTGCTAGATAATACTGGGCACCTATAAAACTAGTTTTAATGTCGCCTACGCACCCCACTTCCATTATAACCATTTTCCTGATATTTGGCGTTAATTTTATTGTGAATAGTTGTCATGCATATTTAGTACTAGCTGCGGAAGCCGTGGTCAAGCCCAGCAATAGTCCCAATCACTCGTCTGCAAATAGCAGTAGAAATTTTTTTATGTGTAAATTACACCAAAAAATTTTCTTCGAAAAATTGGCAGATTCTGCAGCTACCTATGTATATCTTTCGAATTAAGTTTAAATAAAAGTAGATGTTAATAACTAATAAATTTGAATAAAGGGAAAACCAGAGATCTCGCGACTTATGATTCAAATCGACCTCCTGACTCAAAAAAATTTGATTGGGCTAGAATCTCTAACTTATGTGTTGAACGAACCCAAAAGAACTTACACATTTATAGTTCCCTGGTGTAATTTATTAAAAAAAAACAGTTTAGTTGTATTGTCGTTCTTATAACATAATAAATTTGCTTCAGAGTAAGGCACCATCCATAGATTTTTTTAGGAGATAAAATTATTAAAGTCTATAGTTATATCTAAAAAATGAAAATCACCAAAACAAAGCTCGGATTTACCTACAATAGCATAATTCGCAGCAGCATCATAATCCATTAGTCCACATCAATAAAACCCTCGAGAAATCCTCACGAAGGAAATTTGGATTTTTTTAAAACGCGCGTCATCTCACTCGTTGCGGTACTGCCTTAGACGCATCACTCGGTATATTCCCGGTGAACCGCACGAATTACACTAACCCAGCATCTTTTTCCGCTGTACCAAAGCTCCAGTTTGGTACCGGGGTCCACACCAGATGGCGTATGGTTACAGTCCGGTACACCACGGTACCTGCCGGACTCCGCCTTGGTTGGCTTTTATTGGTGCCAAGTTAGAAACAAGTTATTTTTCAGACCAGTGGGGTCCAATAGAACTTACCAATGGGAGGAGTTCAAAAAAATCTAAAGTAAAATTACCAAGGCAATTAAAATTGTGTAATATGTTAGAAAATATGTGTGTATAAGTGCAGGTGGAAGGTGAATATGTATTGGCACGGTTATCTACTTGTACAGAGTGGAAAGAATAAATTGTCACATTGGCTGGACTACATTAAAGTGCGAAAGCTACCTCAAATTTTATTAATGAAATCTTCATAAACTGAATAGACATTCTTCTCTAAAAATAAGAACTGCTGCATTGATACAGCATAGAAGTAAAATTAATAAAAATAGATCATATCATAATATTGTACATATTTAAAAAAATGTAGTTTACATCCTATATTGCTTACCAAAACTCGGTGGCTCTTGTTAATATGTCTTTTTCCTATGGGAGGAATTTTCTCGTGAAGGGGGTTCCCCTCCAAATTTCCTCCTAAACTTGCCTCAAAAACCAAAATAAGACACAACTTAAAATTCTAATAATTATTTAGATAAACGGAACTTATGAGATGCAGAATTCAGAGAGTATTTAATGCTATGCTATAAAAGAATGAATAACTAGATACTCAAAATTAAAACTTAAATAATATATTTTCCGTAAAAGCATTTGGAATTTTTAAATAAAATATCATAATATATTACTTAAAGTTAAATCAATTAGTGACAATAAGACTCAGTTTGATAAAAGATCTTTCGAACGTAGCTACGCATCTACATAACATGAAAGATAATTATCACATTTAAGAAACTTGAGAAGAAGCACCTGTTAAGTTTCAAAAAATTAGGAATTGCTTCAATGCTTTGGATCATTCTACATATCAGTGTTTCTTTCTGAAAGCGGCAAGTTCTAGATCCAAATATGGTACCAAATCATTTTTATAATTTTTTCAAATGATCTCCTTTTTGGATCTTCTACTGCTGACTTTGCAAAATTGCTCTAGGTATTTTGTACAGGGGCAGAAATTTATTTTTGAGGAGGGGGCAGAAATTTATTTTTGGGGAGGGGGCAGCATATTTAATAGTGAAACGTACTTTCCCAAATTTCATTTTAATTTCGTTTGACGTGATGTGACTTTAATATTCCGGATACACAGTTGACTAACAGTCCAATTGAATGTACCAAGCTACACTTAACAGTCTTCTTTGTCTTTGTCTTTCTTCAACGGTGCGAAGATAAAGCTCGTCTTCTTGCTTTGTAGGAACCAGAAGGTAAAGCCTGGTTTCATGTGCTGTTATATGCAACTCTAGGGAATCTTTGAGACAATTCAACTTTTTGCATTTTCATAGCATTAAGGGTTGATTAGCATATGTATGAAAAACATGCTTGTATTTGCGCCAAACTGTTGACAATGTTGGCATTCACGCTATAAGCTGGAACAAAAATGCAAGACTAAACTAATTAATGATATTATCAAGAGAGCTCTTGTTTCGGTTTAAGTTTTAGCAGTTCCTGACTAATAAAGAAGCGATGGAATGATCTCGATGCCTTAGCGGGCGAGCAAGGCTTTGCTTTGGGATACGACATGGATACGTACCTTAGTAAACTCCTATATTGAACGAAACATCATTCAAAGCGAGTATGTCTGCATGACTCGCTGAATCTCAAAAATGAATAAACCAGACCACAGCTTTCGTTTCCTTTCGGTATAAAGGCTTTTGATCCTTAGGAGAATGAAACAAAGCATTTTGTTTCTGAATAAAAGATAAAATATTAAAAGCTTCATTACTCAGAACATAAATATGGCAGCAAAAAAAGGGAATACTGCCATACTCGTGTTTTTATTTGAAGTTAATTTGTTTTATTTAAAGTGAATTTGCTTTTATTTGGCTTTAGTTATACTGACTTATTCGGGTGTGCATCCGTTCACTATTGTCGTTCTGAAAAGAACAGTTTTGCTGACGTTTCGCGAAGATCACATTTGGTATTTTCGAAGCTTTCTATTTTGTATGTTTTTACAGATTAATAATTTTAATTATGTAATGAAGTATTTCAATAAAAGTGCAGTAAGCATCCAGTTTATTGCACTTTGCCCAAAATAACCCAAAAAATGTTTCAACGTTGACTATTCCTGTTATGACGTTTAACAAATCTTCTTTCTCAGAGTCACAACGTCTTCATTAAGATACAAACCTAGGGTTGTAATAATAATCCTTGTCAGTTGTGTAACCTTTTTTGTATCATCTTTATAAAGGTTTTTAGGTGTCGCAAATTTAAAAAGACTGAGAAACACGATGTTTACGAAATAGTAATAAATAATTTTAGAAATGTAAAATATTCAGAAGATCAACCCTTCAAGGAAACATTTTTAATAAAATTGGTCATTTATAACGCGAATTTCACAAAGTATATATGAACTGCTCTGAGTGGCTTGCGTTTGAAGTCTCCAAAACAAACCTGCTTTTCAAATAACTATAATTATTTAAAACTGCGTATAACATGAAACTCTGATAAAATAATAATTTAGTTTAGTACAGATTATAAGTGGTCTCGCACACAATGAAATTGAATAAGTTACAAAACCCGAATTTAATTTATTGTAAACCTGGCACACGAATTATAAATCGAAATGACTCGACCATCATCATCATCAGGGACCTTTTCGTCCCTGCTGGATATGGGCCTACTTCTTGCACATACATATATTTATTTTACACAGCACTATTTGAGAGTATAATTTAGCGTATTACTGGTGGATGATATCCATCAGATGGTACAGTTAATTTTTTTTTAAATGACATTTGACTTCGCTCAGGATCGAGCCGAGGATCTTCAACACCAACAGCCTCTGCGCTACTTCCGCCATAGACTTACTAAAACTAACTATTGTTATTAGTAATATAGTTTTATATTTTGTTATAAAATTGAATTTATCCGTTGTTCTTTAAATTTTGCCAGTAAATAAATACAGAAACTATCGGTTTTAGGAATTTAGGAATGTACTGAGAGGTGAAGAAAATATTTTTATACCCAAATGATAATAATAATAATAATAATAATAATAAATAAATTTATTACTTTCCAAAAGCAAATGAACAAAAGGTTTACAATTACAATTTTTAAAATTTAATATTTGCAAAGAAAATAATAGGCAAATAATGTCATAGCAGACATCTAGATACAAATCCAGATACTGTTTAGGCCTTAATAAAATTATATATGTTTAAATTTAACTAGCGCCTGTTGGCATATTATAGTACATCATATAATAAAGATATGTCTAATATTATTACCTTATAAACTTAATATCTAAATAACAAAAAGGAAAAAAATATATATAAGAAGTAACGAGGAGAAACAAAAATAGAGAGAGAGAGAGAGAGAGAGAGAGAGAGAGAGAAAGAGAGAGAGGGGGGGGGTGTAAAGTCAGTATTTATTGGTTGGCGATAAGCGATCTCCTAACGTGGTTCTTAAAAGCAGCACAGGTCTGGGTAAATGGACTTGCTCCCAAAGAGTTCAAACAAGAAGCTACATTGTAAGAAAATGATCTCTTAAACAGTTCTTTTCTGTGCCTTGGAATAGTTAGTGTTTCAGCGTTTCTAAGGTTTAATCGATGAGTATTTTTTCTAAATTGAATTTTGTTGTATAAATATGTTGGGGTTTTAATTTTTATGATTTTATAGCAAAAACAGGTAAAATGTAGTTTGCGTCTGTTAAACATGTTTAACCAGCCTAGTTCTTTTAATTTATGTGAGATACGATTTCTTCTTCGAATTCCAAAAATCAAACGTAAACATGAGTTCTGAACCTTTTGTATTCGTCTTGTATCATTTTGATCTAGACAGGGTCCATACACACTGTCGCAATGATTAAAATGTGATAACAACAAAGCATCACACAGAGTTGCTTTGATATCCTGCGGCAAACAGTGTCGTTGACTATAAATCATTTTTAAGGCAGCATAAGATTTTTTTAATTTATTTGAAACATGCTCATGAAAGCGAAGATTAGAGTCGATAAGGATCCCTAGTGATTTAGACACAGTGTTTATAACTAGAGGTGTATTGTTTATTTTTACAGAAAGGCTGGCACAGCACAAATTTCTATGTGGTTCCCCACCAAATACAGTAACAGATGATTTTGAAGGATTTATTTTTGAAAGATGATCATTGGAGATGTTTATTAAATTTGTAAGATCTGTATTTATTAGCCTATTTGCCATTCTCAAGTCACTGGGTTGAAAAGCGCAATAAAGCTGTGTATCATCAGCATATAAATGGTACTTACAAAAATTTAGGCACTGAGTAAATTGAATTGTGTAAATAGTAAATAAAAGAGGCCCCAAAATACTTCCCTGTGGCACGCCCACCATCACCTGTTCAACATTAGAGATTAAATTTCCCGCAACCACCTGCTGCCTGCGATTATGTAAAAACGATGAAAAAAATTGTATACTCTTATTTGAAAAGCCAACGTAATGTAATATTGACAAAAGTAAATCGTGGTTTAAAAGGACAAATGCTTTTGTATAATCTAAGAGAATTACACTTAATTTATTGTCATCCCAAGCTCGCAATAAATCATCAACAACGTCTGACATAGCAGTCGCGCAGCTATGGTCTTTTCGAAATCCCGATTGTTTAGGTGGAATTATACATGTTAACAAACTCACGAGTTTGTAGTTCGACAATTTTCTCTAAGATTTTGGAAAAAGTGGGTAAAATACTAATGGAGCGCAAATCTTTAAACTCTTTCGGTTGTCTGATCTTTGCCAGCGGATGAACAAGTGCATGTTTCCACGCATCTGGAAAATAGGATTTTTTTATGCATTCGTTTAAAATGTGAGTAAGAAAAGAAATAATAAAAGGACAACACAGTTGAATTAAAATAATATTTACATTGTCAGACCCCGTAGCATTGGTTTTTATAGATGAGATTATTTTAAGTACTTGAGCCTCGTCTACTTCATTAAGCTCGAATTTATCATGCCAATTAATTTTAATATTATTCTTATAAAAATTTAACAGATCCGGCTTTGGAGAGTGAGAATTTTTTGCTGCAGTGATAAAAAAATTGTTCAACTCATTAACATTTGACAGATGCACTGGGATGGGAATATTTTTAGATTTCTGAACATTTAGTTTTTTAAGTTCGGCCCACTTTTCTTTATTGCTACAATTATTAAATTTATTCCGTAAACAAGCTTTTTTCTCACTACGAACTGCAAAAGTTGTATAGTTTATAAGTTGTTTATAGTACGAATAGTCATTAGGATTTTTAGTATTTTTAAATTTTTTTAAGGCATCATTGCGCATTTTTTGTAAGAGCTTGATATTATCAGTAATCCAAGGTGAATATTTATAATTTTTATTTCTTTTGAACGTTTTGAGTGGAGCGTGAATATCAAATATCGATAATAAACTGTTATTCAAAAAATCGATTTTCCTATCAACATCGTGAATTTCATAAATGCCGTGCCAGGGCCAAGATTCCAAATCACTTTGAAACTGAACAAAATTAATGTTTTTTAGGGGTCTAAAAGAGAAAAATGTAGGATTTTGCTCACTAGTTTTAAGACCAACCCTCAAGAAAATAGGACAATGATCCGATAGCTGAAGGTCATGTACTCCAGCCTCAATAATATTTTCCATATTAGAATAAATTAAATCAATTAAGGTAGTTGTGTTTGCAGAGAAACGCGTGGGGTCTAAAATTAGCTGTCGTAGTCCAAAAATTTCCATAATAGATTTTAACTGTTTGGTACTCTGAGAGCTCTAGACAATTTATATTAAAATCTCCAAGACAAACAATGTTGTCATATTCAGAATAAATATTTATTAAAGTGTCTTCGAGATGCTCAAAAAATAAGTTTAAGTCAGTATTTGGAGGTCTATAAATGTTGCCAATGATAATAGTTTTATTAGGTAGTTTAAGTTTAATCCATATACATTCAATAAAATCTAGACATACAGAGCAAATAATTTCAAAATTTAAATGGGATTTTAGAAAAATACCGACTCCGCCACCGCGCCTATCCCTACGATCCACTCTCACAAACCTGTACCCACCTATCTGAATCATTTCAGCTAGTATTGCTGCATGTAGCCATGTTTCTGAAATACCCACAACGTCATAATCACAATCAAGCACATGAGCAGTTAGATCACCAAAATTCGCCAGCAAAGATCGTATATTAATATGAGAAATGTAGAGAGACATTTACACACAAGGATAGAGAAGGAAGAAAATAGGTAAAAAAGTAGCAATAGTAAAAAAAAATAAAGACAATTAGTTGATCTCGGACAAGAAATATTGAGTCCGTTCGCCTAGCAGTAGCCACTGCACAAAAATAACGTTATATTCCATATTCTAAAATATACTATACTAATCCCATTTTTATTTTTTGGATCTGTTGTAGTTTATCATACTGTACTTACTATAGCAACGCCAATTATAATTATGTTTACATACTACTACAAAGTACAAAGTACAACTTACTACTTAGTTATATACTAATCCCATTTTTATTTTTTGGATCTGTTGTAGTTTATCATACTGTACTTACTATAGCAACGCCAATTATAATTATGTTTACATACTACTACAAAGTACAAAGTACAACTTACTACTTAGTTATATAAGTTAAAGAAAAACGATTCATATAACTCCATAGTGACATACCTATTTAGCCGGATATTTACAAAGCCAGAAGTAACATTAAAGGTACATATTAAAACATAAATTAGAACTCTATTCGACGGGGGACAGCAGCCATCATAATAACCTCCTAATTAATATTCTTTTTATTCAAATATATATATATATATACTAAAAAAAAAAACATAATATCTAGGTCTCTGATTTGTGTAAGTGCAATTATAGGATCCAATGTTATCAGTACATCGTTTTATATAAAAAAACAAATATATTGTTCTAAATAAAATAAAGAACTATATGAATATAAATAAATCACAAAAATAAAAGACTTCCGAGGGCTTGTTAGATTATTTATATAGAGAAACTAAAAATCAAACCATTTTCAGGAAACTTACATATTTTTAAAGATCGTTAATATCCTCAATACTGTTCACTCGGCGCACTGTATCATTACACTTCACATAAACAGCCCCATTGAGGCACCACGCCTTTTTATACGTAAATTTTTTGATTGCAGTGGATAATATAAGTAAGCGATTTTTCGTTAGTTAAGTCTTCTTTTATTTGAATGTTTGTGGATTTTAACCGGCTACGAGACTTTAACACTGCCTTGCGTTCCACATCCCTGAAAAATGTAACGAGAACTGCATTAGGTTTCTCGCTCGGATTTTTTGACTGTATGCGATAACACTTTTTTAGGTGCATGTCCTTAATATTTACCTTTAGTTTTTTATTAAAGATACCCAAGGTTTTATTGCGCAAATTCTCGTTTTCTTCTGCGGGAATACCATATATACGAATGTTTAAACTTCGAGATATCTGTTCTTGATTGTCAAGCATCTTTTTTAGATTGGAATTTGACTCTTTAAGATCCACGATCTCCTTTTGAAGTTCTTGTATTTCCTCAGTCTGCTTCTGGATTTTAGCTGCAAATGTTTTTTCCAATGTAACGGCCACTTTACTGACTATTATTTCTAGAAACTGATCGGTAAAAATTGACTTAATTTTATAAACGTCCTTTTCTGTCAAACCCATAATGGCTGTCAACCCACAAACTAATACAAACCGGAAAACCAGGCCTGGTAATAAGCTATATGCGATGCCTTATCCGGATTTTTTGCAGAACTAGCACTGGACACTACCAACTAACTCTTTAAAACTGCAACATGGAATAATTTAACTTTTTATTCTCTCAAGAATCACAAAGTTGCAGCAGCTAGTACGGCGTGAATACTACATCAACAGCGCCATCTTCTATCTATCTTGATAGTAGTGACAGTACACGACTCACGATTGTTTTAAATCGTGAAGGCACCTTATGAATTATTTTGTATATAAAAACAATTTTTCAACTATATAGGGTACCTCTACAATTCGGTCCAAAAAATCATGTGTTAAACAGGAATAGATTTTTCGATCGAACCCTATATAAATAAATATTTAAATATTTAGAAAAATTTCAAATCCTGGAATAAAACCTTATGTTCGTGGAGAGAAATAATAAAGAAGATAATTTATTTTTGGTAGACTACCTAAATAATGTTATGAAAAATAAATAAATACATAAATATTAGTAATAATAACATATAAATTAAAAACGTAACAAAAATTAAAAAAAAATACAGTTTATAGAAGTTGTAAGTATAAAGTTATTACCAAATAAATTATATGCTTATATAGAATATATATTGTAAGAACTAGAATTTTGTACTCGGGAAATTGTGAATAAAGCTCTAATTTGCCGATTTTTTGTGTATTAAGACACTTTTTCCATCTAAAAATCCCTTTTCCATTTTACGGCTGTTAAAAACCGGTGAATAGCCTCAAATGTATTTTATCATTTTACATACTATAGGGTAGCCCAATACATTTATAGCCCTTTATTTTCATGTCGCTTAGTTTTTTTTTATAGTAAAACAGAGTAAAATTTGTATTTTCTTTTTTGTATTTATATATAATCTAACGGGGTGAAACAGCTTCCTAAACCATTTTTTTACTAAAGGGGGAAAGACGCCAAAAGTGTTTTCATTTGTTTAGGATATTTTTTTAAAAATGAAATTTGACAGACTATCATTACTAAAAAAAGGCAAACCACTTAAAATGTAGAAAGGAAGCTTTCACGGCTTTGGTTCTTGGGATTAGACCGTGTCAAATTGGAATTACTATCCGACTTTTCGCCTTCGATTGCACGAGGGATCTTTACTCCACGAAATCTTCTTATGGGTGTTGAAGACTTTTCGTATGTTAGAATGCCGAAGTGATCGTCCAATTTTCTCTGTAGTGCCATGTATGTAGGGAAGAACAACACTACCTAACGGTGGCTCTTTATCATTCTCCTTTGGCGGAGTTATTACTATATTATTATATCTTTTAATTCAACGCGTAATATCTTCAGTGCAATAGCCATTCCTTCTGGGAACTTCATTGAGTTTCGATTTCTCCGATGTTAGAGAATCTTGATCATAATTCTAAATAGCTAAGAATACTAGTGAGTTAATAACCGATTTCTTTTGTGCTGGATGGTGATGGAAATTTGCAGTTAAGTATCTATTTGTATGCGTCGGTTTTCTAAACACAGAATGTCCTAACGTCCTAATTATATGTATGTGTTCAAAGGAAGGAAAATGGTACATTAGAACATTCTATAGAGATACGAGTTACGGCCTACATCACACGTGGAAACCGATCTTAACACAGGGTCGCGGTTCGTCTAGCACAAGTCGGGTATAAAAACCCGCCTGAATCTCTTCGAGCTCATTCAGTGTTTAGATCTCGTGGAGTAAAGATCCCTGAAGATGTCTCGTGCAATAGAAGGCAAAACGTAGGATAGTAATTCCAATTTGTCATGATCTAATCCCAAGAACCATGATGTCTTTCTAAAATTGTGTTATTATTTTTTTCATATATAGCTTATCTTAAAAAAAAACATTGACGTTCATACATATACGAGGAAGTACTATGTTTGTCAAACACATTTTTTTTTTATTTTAGGTGTGCCTGCTAAGTGGAGATGACTCCTCTTTCTTCCCAGGATCGCGGAATTAGACGGGCTTTTTAACGATATATCGATAGTTTTCGATAAGTCGCGATATATCGAATAACAATAGGTAAATAAAAAAGATATAAAGAGCCGATAGGCAATAATGCCGATAAGCATCCGATTATATTGATAAGTAACTGATAACAGAGTTTTTATTTGTGGCCCGAATCGACTGAAAATCGGTACCCGCTTGTATTTAAGAGGGCAAATTACGAAGCTTTAGTAGTTCCAGGACTAAAAAGTATAAAATAAATAATGTATTAAAACATTATTTTGTTCCACCATAATGAATTCGTACCAGTTCCTACCTAAGCCAGACTTGATTTTTGAGCATAATTTAGAATAAATTGAAAAGTACTTTTTACACGGTATTTTTAAGACCGCCATTTTGTCCCGACATGTATTCGTGCCAGTTTATTTCTATATCACATTTATTTTTTGTCGATTGAATAAGAAAAATGTTTTGGTTGATTTTTGAAACATTTTATTTGTTTACAATGTTACTAGTTTATCTTTATATTACATTTAAGGCTTGCATAAAATTTGATATTAATCTAAAAGGTAGTTTTTTCTGGCTGACTTTTTAAATATTTTGTTAGGTCGCTATTTTGGAAACGTACCAAAATATTACCAGTTCATATCTATGTAACACTTAATTAAGCACTAAAAGCTACCAGGTCATCCCCATGAACCCTTTAATTTTTGACCAAAATTCAATAGTGTAGTTTTTTAGCTATGCTGCAAACTAACAAATAGTTCGATGAACAGACAGGCCGTCGGAATTGATAAAACATGTTTTTGGGTATCCAGAAACGCTATGTAAAACCTTTCACGATTATAAACATTTTGTTTGCCCACCACTTTGTTACCCCGTCTTGAATTCGTACCAGAATTTTACCAGTCCATCTTTATATCAAATTTAGTTGTAGCATGAAATTTGAAATCACTCTAACTAGTAGTTTTTTTTTGACTGCTTTTTTAATATTTTATTGAGCCGCCATACCATTTTGCCACCTTGGATGCGCACCAAAATATCACCAGTTGATTTTTAGGTAATAACTGATTTTAGTCCAAAATTTCAAGTAAATTGGATAACTAGTTTTATACTGATAATTTTTTTTAACATTTTGCTAGGCTGCCATTTTATTTCTCTATCTTTTTTTCGTACTAAGATCTTCCCAGTTGATTTCAATGAAATACTTAATTATTGCGCAAAATTTCTGGTAAATAGAGTAAGTACCTAGTTTTTTTTGAATTTTTATCAAAATATAACCATTTCATCTCCTTATAAGCCTCGATTTTTGACCAAAATTTAGTCAATCAGATAAATAATTTTTGAGCATATCGACAATATTGTATATGTTTTTGGTATCTAGGGACCCTAAAACGTGAAGATTTACGATAAAAGTAATATAAGTTAACAACAGATAATGTATGACAATACATTTTGGGTCAGAAGTATATAAATTTGTTACACCAAAAAAAACGAATTTATAAAATAAATTTATGTTTTTTACTTTTCAGTTCACTGTATAAAAGCGTGGTTTTTAATTTAATATATTGTATATTGTAAGCTATACTTTATTACTTCAAAAAACAAAAACGTACTACTTTAGACACATGCATTGAAAAAAAAATATAATAAGTAAATAGAAATGTATAAAATATTAAAACGATTCGAAAATGTTTAGATAGCAGTCCAGAGTACATAACTGCTTTGCTTTTGAATATAATAAAATATTAAGTTTTCCAACCAATATATTTTTTGCTAGCTTTTTAATAAATAAACTCTTGCCTAATGCGGCCCTGCTAATCAGCATTTCTTTTTGAACTTGGTAGAGGTCCTGACAAAAAGATGAGACGGTATCACATTGACTCTCTAAGTTTAGTGCTGTTTCGCCGCTCAGAGAACCCACTTTTTATACTTTAGAAAAAAAATCAAGTAATGAAACAATCAAGATTCGCCATTCTATTCCACACGTGTTCATCGGCATACCGAAAACTCCCTCGGTCTTTTCACGCAGGTGCATCTATTTCAAATTTTTCAAGATAATAAATTAAACAAATATGGCCGCGGTATTGTCGACTCGTATTTGCTGACTGTTATTTATTTACATTTTAAGATCGACGTGACCTTTTCAAAAGTCCTCTGGAGGACGACCTGTATATGTGTAATGCAAACATAAAACTATTTAATAACTGCTTATTTGCGTTGTACACCTACTTTCGCGATTTATGGCCGCGTTTTATGATTTAATTGCTTTTGGTGTCAGATGAAAGACTATTGAACGCAATAAAAAAACAATGGAAAATTTGTAATGAAATTTTAACCAAACACAATCAATATTATTTAAGAGACCTCTATATATATATATATATATATATATATATATATATATATATATATATATATATATATATATATATATATATATATATATATATATATATATATATATATATATATATATATACCTGGAAATTTTTTTTTTCTCGGGCCTAGGCTAATAATAAAACACAATTTTTTACATCAAGTCAATGTTTCGCTCATTTGTCTTGAGCTATTTCATAGACTACATACTAGAAAGATTAAAAGGTTTAAAATCTATAAAATTTTCGTATTAATAACATTAAATTTAAAATTTTTTTTTGTTTTTAATTTGTTTGTTTAGAGGCACCCCTTAGTGATAATTTAATAATAGCGGTATGGTACGTTTGGCAAATAAAATATTTAGATTCATTACATTACAAAACAGACATATTTAAGGACACTAACGTAAAACACATCTATACAATATATTTTATTAATACTAAAGTTTTAATTTTTACGGTACACACCTTGAAATACCGATTTACATGATTGTTAGTTTAGTATAGGAAATGATATTA
Organism: Kuschelorhynchus macadamiae; assembly: GCA_030620095.1. Classification (NCBI taxonomy): domain Eukaryota; kingdom Metazoa; phylum Arthropoda; class Insecta; order Coleoptera; family Curculionidae; genus Kuschelorhynchus; species Kuschelorhynchus macadamiae. The sequence continues at coordinate 1,171,321 of JAUTXW010000282.1, forward strand.
GAAGAATCGGATTTGGAGCATTTCGGTTATCTTTTTTTTGTGATAATAAAAATGGTAGAATTAATCAGAGGGTTAGTTACCAGTGAAAAACAAATAATATTTTTAATATGTATATACAAAGGCAGGTTTATTTTCTGTTTAAAATTTAAACATCGAAAAGAAGATTTTTGAATTTGAAATGTTCTCTTATTTTTTAATTAGGTTAAAAAATATTTGACTTAAACCACAAATATCCTTGTTATCATTAACTACTTCACTTTCTTTTTTTTATTTTGTATCATCTCTTTAAATGTTAATTCACGATAATTCGTATCATGTAGCAAAATCTCGGTTGCATTGAAATTGAACTCATGTTTTGTTGTTTGTTTATGCTTGTGAAGGGCAGTAGAGGCATTTTTAGTATATTTATGGCCTTTAATTCTGTTTTCTAAGCATTGTGTTGTCATTCCGATATATTTTTTAGAGCAATTCAAACACGAAATTGAATAAACTAAGTTTGATTTCTTTTTTTGTGGTACTCTATTTTTTAATGGGGTATAAAGATATTTTAATAAATTATGGGCTTTATGACAAACAGTTATATTATGCTAAGAAAGAATCGACTTCAACTTTTCTGATAAGTTATTTGTGTAAGGTACCACGTACTTAGGATTTTCGTTTTTGATTACTTCTTTCTTTTTATTATAATATAGATAAGTTCTTTCTTTAATAATTCTTAGAATATCTTTTCTGGATAATGGTTATCTATTAACGTTTGTTTAACTTTTTCCAGAGTTTAGTGTCGAAAACCCCCGGAGCAACAATAGATGGCGCTTAGTACTGTTCCAGTCTGATTGACGTTTCGTTTTTGATTTTATCATATCGAGCAATCTGTTCCTTTAGATCTCCCTGGATACAAGCCTGTCTGATCAGAGTAAAGGCCCAGAAATCATGATCACAAAGGAGCCCCTGTGACACATAATCACTGTTGCCAACGACACGGCAATTGCCGTGCTTTCACGGCTTTTCAACCTAAGGTACCGGCCACGGCCTTATTCTACGGCCGTGTAGCAGAAACACGTCCGAATATTTATTTGGCCATTTACAGAGGAAAAAATACTAAAATTTAAACTTAAAGTGCTAATTAATTTTCTAAACAATCAACTCGTCGCCAATTAGATTTCAAACCGCTTTTTTTTTCTTTATTTTAGCGTAGATAGTTGGTAATACTTCTGAACTGAAATAAATAGATAATTGGTTGTAATAAGTTAGAAATCTTTTAATTACGTAAACAATTAACGGGCATTTAATGTCTAAACAAAAAATTGTAAAATAATTCATGCATTTTAGACAAATAAAAGTATGATCATCAGTCACAGAAGAATATGATGACTTTCAGATTTATGAATTTAAAGAAGGAAACCTAACTATTACTAACTTTTTCTTTAACTGCATGGTTTTATACTTTCATGTACGATGTTGTGTAGTAAATATATTTTTTTCATTTAATGATGTTTTAAAATTCCGTTTTTAAATCTCCCTAGAAATGGGTATGTATTATTTTATCTAAAGTCTCTGTTAAAAGAGTATAGTAATATTTAAAAAAAAATGATAAATGTATCGAAAGTAAATTGAATTCTAATAAAAGTATATTACAGTAAAAAAAAATAAACAATTTTACGTTTGACACGGCCGTAGTTCCTAAAAACACGGCAATTTTCGATTATTTGTACAGCTTTTATTTTCCACTGGTTGGCAACACTGCCCATAATCAAATTGAGATAATATTCAAATTCGAACGTTAATAGTGGAGTAAAAAACGGGGCAAAAGTCGCTTGCTTCTCGATTTTTTTTTTGCGTTATATCACACCGATATATACCTCATTTTATTAAATGGATCATTGTATATACGAAATCACAAAATATTACTTTTTTGCGGTCTCGACTTTTTTTATTTGCAAGAAACTGGAAAAATTATTATTTTTTTAAAATCGTGTTTTTTATGTTTCTCTTCGTATAAATTCTTACCTAATTAAGCTATCGAGACGATTTTTTTTACTTAAAGCAGACATTTTGGCGCTTCTCCCCATGTAAAACATGATAGCTATTATTTATTTTAAATATTGCTAAAACATCGATGAACTTGAATCTTTAGAAATTATGTAAACAAGTTTTCACTAATTGAAAAAAATTTTTGTTTTTGGAATTTTTATATAACATGCAGCAAATAAAATGTAGACAAAGTATCAAAAAAGTTTTTAGTAGCGAAATCGTTAGTGTAGCTTTCATACTTTAGGTGCTACGATTTTTTAAAGTGCGCGAAATTTAAAACTTTGGTTATTCTCAACGGCGAATATGGAGCGGCTGAATGAAGTTCACTAGCCTGCTTGTGAACTTCCGCCGACAGTAGATGCTTTTGAACTGCATCTATAAAGTTATACTTATATCTCATTTTAGCACTTAACAAAGATTATTAATATTTGATTTTTGTAGGTGTATTTATCAATTAAAAGTTTGGTATTCGAGTAATTTACGAGAACCTGTACATGAAAATCCTTCAAAGTATGGATGGGTTTTGAAAGATGATATATGGATACCACAGTTAACTGTCAAAGACCCAGTGCCAGCAGACCTAAGAACACTGTTATCCATAAAACGCTCATGCAAAAATTGCAACAGTAGTAAATCTGTTTGCGTAAAACAAGGTTTAAAATGCATGACAGAATGTAAATGCAAATTGTGCAGTAATAGTTTAAGTTTAATTGACGATTTATCAGAATCAGAAAATGAAGAAGCCTAATATATGTATGTATGAATTTTTCAATATTTTTTGCAGCCTAGTATATAAAATCCTCAATAACTTAGTGACGCTTGTATAGCTATGATATTAAGTAAATAAACACTGACTGCCGCTCTAAACTAGCCGACTAATGAGCAAATTTTTAAAAATCGCGCGAAAAAATCGTAGCGCCTAAACTATACAGGTAACACTAACGACTCTGCTTCCAAAAACTTTTTTTTGATATTTTGTATACATTTTCTTCACTGCATGTTATAAGAACTTTCCAAAAACAAAAAAAATTTTAGTGAAAACCTGCCTGCATAATTTTTGAACTTCCAAAGTTATTAACGTTTTAGCCATATTCGAAATAAAAAACAGCCATCACGTTTAATATGAAAAGAAGCGCCAAAGTGTATGCTTTGAGTAAAAAAATTGTCCCGATAGCTTAATTAGGTAACAATATATTATAGCAGAAATATAAAAAACACGCTTTTAAAAAATTTAAATTTAAATTTTCACAGTTTATTGTAAATAAAAAATGTCGAAACAGGGAAGAAAGGTCATATTTTTAGGTTTCAAGTGTAGAATGATGTGGCTAACAATACCCAATAGGTTTGATCGTGTTCTAAACTCATTAAAAAAAAACAACACAAAATTACCCATTATTTACTCCACTATAACCAAAATTTTAAATTTCGCGCACTTTAAAAAATCGTAGCACCTAAAGTATGAAAGCTACACTAACGATTTTGCTACTAAAAACTTTTTTTATATATTGTCTACATTTTATTCGCTGCATGTTATATAAAATTTCCAAAAACAAAATGTTTTTTCGATTAGTGAAAACTTGTTTACATAATTTCTAAAGTTTCAAGTTCATCGATGTTTTAGCCATATTTAAAATAAATAATAGCTATCATGTTTTACATGGGAAGAAGCGCCAAAATGTCTGCTTTAAGTAAAAAAAAATCGTCTTAATAGCTTAATTAGGTAAGAAGTTATACGAGTGGAAACATAAAAAAACCTGATTTTAAAAAAATAATAATTTTTCCAGTTTTTTGTAAATAAAAAAAGTCGGGACTGCAAAAAAAGTAATATTTTATGATTTCGTATGTACAATAATCCATTTAATAAAATGAGGTATATATCGGTGTGTTCTAACGCAAAAAAAAATCGAGAAGGAAACGACTTTTGCCCCGTTTTTACTCCACTATAATACCAGCCAGAGACAATGGGTTGAGACGCGCAAGTCAATGTAAATAAATCATCCTATAAAGAAATAGCTACTTAGCGTTCTCGCTCTGTCTCCACGGAAAGTGAAAGCAGATGGCGCCGTAGATTGACGCTGCCGTTTGCCCGCGAAATTCAAAACAATTTTCTTTTCTCTTTTGTATTCTAAAATGTTCTACTCTTAATTCAATAAAACACACGCGTAATTTTGAATATTATTTATTGGGAAATCCAGATTAGGGACGGAAATTGCACTGCTAGGCACTTAATGGCTGAAAATTTGGACATTTGTCGGTAAAATATAATAGCCTTATTTTCTAATCCCTGACATGCGGCAAAACTGGAGGCTAAGGGTTGGCAATCTCATCTAACCTACTTGCAAATGGAAAAGATACACCAAGTGAAAATTTACCGAAATATATCTTGGTAGAAAAACATCCAGTAAGACCAGGAAAAAATAATCAAGATTTTTTTGGTTGCTTATACTATATATTTGTTTACAAACAAGAAAATGTAAATTTGGTAGACAACAAACAATATGCTTCCATTGTAGTAAAATTATACAGTAGATCCATGATAATTCGAACTAACTGGGGTTGCGGCAGATTTGTGACATGGAATTACTCAGTATTAATCATCAATCATCCAATACCACGGTTTTAGGAGTTATTTTAAAGATTCCTCATTAAAACCTTGGAAAAAATCAATAATCAAATTCCGCCACGCTATCGGGAAAACATTTATCTCCAGGAATATAATTATATCATGATTATAATGGCAGATTATTTTATTTTGTGAGTATGTTATCAGTATCAGTAATGCCAATATTTCGACACGAAACTTGGTAAAAGTCAGGGATTTAAAAAAAATAGACCTTAGGTACATATAAAATATTTAGCCTGAATAATAGCAAAATGTTAGATGTAAGATGGTTATTACTGCTATGGAGTTTTCCTTATATGTATTTGTTTTGTTTATTTCCAAATAACAGCTAGTACTAGAGTTCATTTGTCATTCACAGGGAACATCAAATATAAAGTTAAATATTCTTAATTTAAAAGAAGTTAAAGTTACCTAAAGTACTAAGAAATTCTTTTCACAAGCCAGACCAGGAAAAATATCCACGATTCTTTGTTCTGGTTGGTTATACTATGTATTTGTTTACAACAAAGAAAATGTAAATTGTAACATGGAATTTCTTATTAGTATAAAAACGTTTTAGAACTTGTCCCCAAGACTGCGCATTAAACCTTGACAAAAAATCCACAAACTTTTATATTTACGTTTTTTCTTCTGTCTTCAACTCTATTAAGTAAGTGGCAAATTATAAGGAAAAACCCCATACAATATACATGTTCATTAGAAGATTGAGTGTGACAGCAATAAAGTCTGTTATTTTTTAAATCCCTGACGTGCCAAAAATAAAGGTTGGCAATGTCATCTGACCTACCTACAAATTGAAATATAAAAGATACACCAAGTGAAAATTTACAGAAATATATCTTGGTGGAAAATCATCCCCATGTCAAATCATTTAATCAAATTCCGCTGTGCTGTCAAGAAAATTTTTACCTCTAGGACTATAATCTGAGATACCATATTATATCATGGAAGATTATTTTATTTTGTGAGTATGTTATGTTATCAAAGCTTGGCACGTCAGGGGATTAAAAAAAACCGACTTTAGAAACCAGAGCATTGCATCCGATAATTTTGTAATGAAATACAAGGAGCAGGGAAAATCCTAGAAGGAGATTCAACATTATACAACATATACAGTGCATTTATTTTAAGTTGTGCTTAAAAAGCATGAAAAAATATCCATAAACGTATTTTTGCCTAAAAAAAGTAACTTCTTTTTATCCCTCGTGACAGTAAAAATAATAAACGTTTGAAAATTATGTTACTAATATTTACGAGAGATGAAAAAGTTTTTTTTTTTAAGAAAATATTAGGTCTTTTCCAACATTTTTTTTTGGCAGCTGATAAACTAAAGTAATTTTGAGAGAATTTTCTTTGGTACTTCTATTAGAAAAGGACCTAAAATGCAGGTTGAAATTTAACATGGAAATCCCTATCATGCGCCCTAAAATAAATGCACTGTATGAATGCAATGTAATATATAATACAACATAACATATTATAGGCAATATTACAACAATAAAAGTAGTGCTTCACATTGTCACTCTCTATACAATGTTAAAAAATCACAAGTATTGAAATTTTGCAATTTTTCTTCTAGAAGACCTTTTTTCCTTTTTTTCCTCTTTTATTTTGTCATTACAGAAGGATATATCAGAGAATTTCTACCATCCACCCATTCTTTATTTGAAATATACATGTTATGCAATTCAAAATCATGTGAAAGTAAAAGTGAGTTGCACAATAAACTGGTTTACGTTTGGGTTCCAATAAACTCCATCCAATAAACTGCTTTACGTTTGGGTTGTCATTACAACCGCAACCGTAACAAATTGACATGAATAGATTTTCAAGAGGATCCTGATTAAGCGATCTGGGACGTAGCACAAAAGCACCTTTCAATTTCATTGTTTTTCAAATCTCTTGAATAGCATTCAAGGAAATCATCCATCCAATTTGAAGAGGTTTTGTTGCTCTTCTGGAGCCATTTCTGTTTAATCTTTTGTAACTCCAGCTTTTTACGATTTCTACAGCTTTAACACAGTATTTTTGGTATGGAGAATCTTCTTTAACTGCACAGCGGAGCTGCTTTCCATCAGGTGCATAGTATGCACTACCATTGAAGCTGTCGAAGAGGGTATCAACTTCTTTGACAAATAATACAGTAGTAATAGCTCTTAGCGCCAAAGGACCTGTAATTAAAAATTGATTTAAAATAAGCTTTAAATATTTCAAAATGGATGGTAATTAATACACTGAAAAATAAATGAAAAGAAAATTACCTATACTGACTAAAAAGTACAAGAACGCTCCAACAGCATAGCTAAGGATTTGTGCTGCCACACAAACTTTCATTGCGTACTTTATGATGGGCTTCATATAAGTTTCCTTAATTTTGTGCATTGTCCTGAAAATATATGGATTCCTGTTATCAATTTCATGCGCTATTCTGATATCCCCAAATCGAACTTCCATCATAGTTTTGGATTGATCATTGCCAATAATGGAACATGGGAGAAGAATATTATGTTTTCTAAACAAGGAATACGTGCACTTTAATAAATGAAGAGGATCATACATAGGGTGTATTTTATGTCCCTCAAAATCAAAGAAAGGGGTCTCAACGGTAACATTTAACTCTTTAAGGCACTTTACATTGCTGACACCCATGCCAAACACAGTCGCTACAACCTCCACTTCTGCATACATTTTGGTAGCATGCAAAATTTCAAAAATACATAGTTTTAATTTGCTGGAATTACATCCGTTGTTATTAAAATAAAAGGCCACTGGTTGTTTCCACTTCCTAGTTAGTCCTGCTAGCATAAAAACCAATGCCTTGTTTGCAAATTTTCCTGTGCTCTCAATTCCAGAACCGAAATCTTCAAAATCAAGTATCATATCAGATCCCACATCATATTCAACATTTTCCTGTATGTCATTTTCATCAAAAAGAAGAATACAGCATCGATCCATGCCCTCTGGAGAGTTTTCATTTAAATGTTTGAAAAGATGCTGATTAACACCTGCTTCAAATGGAACTTGTTCCAGCAATGCCAGCAGTGTTCTTTAGTGGGAAAGTGTAAAAAATTTACGCAATAAGGTATGCACCTTGGATTTTTCTTGAAAATGCATAGTGCCAGGAGTTTGTCTTCCATCGTCTACCTCCTTCCTCGAGGACTTTTTACTTTAGAAGTTCTAATTTGAGATATCATGAAATTAGCCGTTATGGAAGATGTACCATTCTACCGAAAAAATTCTGGAACAACAAAATTCTCCTTGTTGAGTAACTACTAGACTATAAAAAAAAATCTATTAAGGATAGGTTACCGTTGTTGTCATGGAAGTGAAAAGGTTAAACACCAAAATAATAATACTTCCTTTTTTAAAAATACGAGGAGAAATGAAAATAACGTTTATTGTTTTAAGATATAACAAAAATAAAAATTAACTTTTTAATATTTGGTAGCTGCACCGTTATTATCGATGAATGCTCGCAAACGTCGTGGCATGCTTAATACTAGGTTTCTCGTATACTCTTTCGTTATTTGATCCCATGCTTCCGTTATCTTTTGGCGCAATTCATCCTGATTTCTAGGTTGGAAATTGTGTTTATACATAAACTTTACCACTTCACCCCAAACGTTTTCTATCGGGTTGATATCGGGGCTTTTCGAAGGCCACGGCAAAACACGAATATGATTTTCTTCTAAATACTGTTGAACTATACGGGCCTTATGTGTAGGAGCATTATCGTGTAGGAATATAAAATCTTGGCCAGATATTGCACCGACTGATGCTATCATAACTTGGTTTAGTATATTGCAATATAGTTGTGCATTGAGTCTTCCCTATACCATTTGGCAAACTCCTGTGCTCCTTGCGCTAATCCAGGCCCAAACGTTTATGGAAAAGCGTCCACTTTGATTTATCTTATGACTATATTTTTCATCGCATCTCGTACCAGAAGGCCTGAAAACGCGGATTTTCCAATTGTTACACGATTGAAAGGTTTTTTCGTGGGAAAATATTACGTTTTCTCACATATTATTTTCATTTATGTATTCATGAGCAAATTCTATTCTTCTCCGCTTATTTGCTTCAGTCAAAAATATTTTATTTGCAGTACAGCATAATTAATTATATCCGAACTACAAATTCTACTACGAGCTATATTAGCCGAACCAGGAAAATGTGTCTCTTCTTTAGCTTTTATTGCTGTTTCAAAGGGATGATCTCTTAGAAAATTAATTAACTTTATATCATGAACGTTATTCGAAATTTTGGGACGACCGGAACCGGCTTTTCTAACAATACTTCCATATTCTGCAATTTTGTGCTTAGCCAACAGCATGGTGTTTTTGCCAATTCCCAATTCATCTGCGATGTTTCTTATTTGATGACTCAATCGCGTGTAAATAATCGCTTTTTGCTGGGTGGTTAACGCGGGTATTTAAATATATATACATATTTTTTAACAGGTCCGTCAGTCACAAAATTAATCAAACTAATAACTTCAAAACAAGCTAATAGTCCGGAAGATTTGCTGTGCCAGTTTTTTTTCTGCACTTGAAACCAAGAGCTTTTTCCTAAAAGTCTAGGTGCTAAAAAGATACTTCTTTGTCCCAGAATTTTTTCGGCAGGATGGTACCTTCAAACAGTCTTCTTACTACACTGGAGTCAGAGAGGTATAAAATCGCTTTTATATCATGTAACCTGCTCCTACATAAAGATTTAACTTTCCTTCGATGATCCTCTTTCTGACGAATAATTTGAATAAGCTTCTGTGTCCGTGGGCTAAATTTTTGCGTTGATAAATCTGGAATATTCTTAAAAATCTTTCTCCTGTATTTTCTTGTAGTTGATAGGGGCCTTGATAGTCTTGTGATTGATGAGGAGGTGTCTGGGGAGGTAGAGTTGAAGTGGAAGGCATTGCTCTCATGACTGCTAAAGGTCTCTCAAGTGCAGTTGCAGTGGAAGGCGTTGGGAGAAGTGTACTGTAAGTCACATCCTCTGAAAATAAAAAAGGGACATATTACATAACAATTACAAAATACTACAAATATTATTATGCCAAAGCCAATTCAATATTTAAACTTCACATAAAATTTTATACACAATAGTTCAGCATACAGTTTAAAATGGATAGCTTAAAATTTTACAAAGATATTGTCCGACAATGTTGAGTCTCCAAACTCTTTCTTTTTTTTTTGAATGTCTGCTATTTATCCATTCCTCTGTACAGAAAGCCCAAACTTCAGCACTTTTGTAGATTATTCTCCTATATATAGAAACGAATAAAAATGTAATATTTATTTTGAGGTCTCTTCAAATAGAATTTTGTTTTGCCCAAATATATTAGAAAAATATGTCGTTGCTTTGTCCTTGCGATTAAGTTGGCAATAAAAGTGATTATTTTGATTTCTATTTAGGAATGATATTAGGATATATATTTAAGAATGATAAGAAAATGAATATAATTATCTCTCTATCTCTTACGAGATTCCTGTAGAGTGCATTCAATATTTTTTCGGGTTATTGAGTACACTATAGGGGATACCAAAAACTTGAACAAGTAATTTCATCCCAGTATCCCATTTAAAATAAGGTAACCTTTGTATCATAACTTTTAAATATAAGTACGTAACTGGATTCCACGGAAAACTTTACAAAACTTTTATTTGAGCGATTTGTCTTTATCTCTAAGAACCTCCGAGATACAGGCACTTCCAAAAATGGACAGCTGAAAAACAAATCGAAGTAGCCATGATTTGTTTTGATAGTTGAGATGGTATCAAAAAACGAATTCGAGATTGCGAGATCAGATTTTTCGTAACGCATCCTATAGTTTACCCAATACCTCGTAAAAGTATCGAAAAAGCGCCACCCTGTACAGGGTTTTTCTTATATATTGAACCCCTTTTATCTTTTTTCTTTGACGTTTTGGACAAACTGTTTAGAATAGTCTAATGGTTTAAAATCAATTTTTAGAAAAACTATTTTTTTATCAACTGTATGTACCAGAAAGTCTAGGCGTGGTCCTAGTTTCTTATTTCAAATTGCTACCTCATTTTTTATTGGATTTTTATACTTTCATGACAATTCTAAACATTTTTTTATGTAGCATATACCCAATACCTAAATTTGACGTATAAAAAGACATTGACATAGGAAAGTGGCTTCGATACAACGAAATTATATACACAACGTTTTCCCGGTTATAAATTACCTTAATGGGATATTAATTCTAATGGCTGCCGAATAACCCTAACTTGACACCTCTTGATTCATTCCTATAGGGATTTTTGCAGAATAAAGTATATATGAAACTATTTTAACCATTTTTTCTTAACTTACATAGTTTAGAAACTATTTGCTTCATTGTAAATTGTACTTTGTTCTCCTCTATTTATCTTAATTACCCATATATATATATATATATATATATATATATATATATATATATATATATTAGTTTAGAAATATAGGTAGGGGATGTTTCTCAGGCGACCCAATTTTATGAAATGAACAATTCCAGTTCTGAGCATGCGCGGACGCGAGTTTGCCATATGTTGTGTAGATTCTAGTAATTTTACGACCGAGACTCATAATTACTCATAATGTTGTAATTATTTTATACTGAAACTGTATAAATTAAAAGGACCAAACACAATATTCTCAAGCCGACAATGCCATATGTTTTCAACTTTTGGCGTCTGTTTTTTAATTCTAACCAAACTTTTAACAACAACAACCCAACCTGTTAAATCAAACATTTTGATTAGATAGATTAATATTCGTTTTGAATTATTGTCAGTTAATAAGTTTATAAAAAATAGCTTTAATCAACCTATTGCGACGCAATTCATTGCTAGGTTCTAGTAAGGACGTTTTACTATTTAAAAAATGTCTAAACCAACGACGGCTCGTGGATTTAAGAACGAGTAAAGCGCAGTGTGCACAAGCCTACAGGTTAGAATAGCGTCGCAGACGCAAATTTTTCGGGGTGCCACGCTCAGAAAGGCTATTTTTTAACCATTTTATGATGTTAATTATACATAGCTTTGGAGTGTTTTTTAATTCTTAGGGAAAAATATATGAATTTATAAGATTTTAAATATATTTTTTTGGTTCTTAAAAAACATTTGTTTACTATATATATATATATGGTGTTCAGGGCGCTACATTTTTAAGTCATTATTATTTTTAACGCACTAGTTTTGTTAGAAAATAATGCTATAATTCACTCGCGTCCCCTGGCGAGCCGCCACTGGCCTGAACCAATGTGATTTGTTTAGTAGTTGTTACATATGGGCCGGAGGATAAATAAAATAAGTTCCTTCTTTGTTGTCGATACTCTGAATTATCAGTATTTGATCCTTTTAAATGAGATCAAGTTTAGAGTTCAAGAAAGAAGGTAAGTCATCTAGATTATTTTTATGTTTTCACTGACTTAGCAATAACTATGTTCATATTACTCCTTTTTGGGATTTTTACTAGACTTTTTTTAAGAGCATGATAGAAAACTTAATGTTAGCTTTAGAATTTGTTACTTACTACTACGATATATATATATGTTTTTGCAATTTGAGTAAAAAACCAAGTAAACTAACAAATGTTAATTATTCAGACTGGGATTCTACCACTGCATATAATGGAGTACGAATATTAGGCAAGAGGAAAAAGAAAATAAGTTTTGGGTAAAAAATTATCAGAGGATTATTAAAGGAAATTAGCTCATCAAAGAGAAGGCGGTTGAATCTGAAAATAAATAAGAGGCTGCTGAGGTAATTAATACACTACAATAATCAGCGTTGCTTGTATATTTTGATAATAATGAGTAGAGTTGATCTAATAAATAGACATTTTACAATAACAAATAGAATTATGTTAATAAATGGTTGGTTTATCCTACTTCTTAACCTCCTTAGCGATATGGAGATTTTCAAAAAGTGGATCTCAAAATGATTTTCAAATCTAGTGTTGAAATATATTTTCTATTAGTCTTACCTAAATTAAATTACTAGAGGGGTGGGGGTGAATATTAATATTATGTTACTTGATGAATATTTTATAATATTTATTATTGTATGTTGTTACCTAAATATTATCAGCCCATAAAGTAAATATATTATTCTCTCCACTCTCAGGCATATCAACTTGCACACGTTTTTTTTGTGCTACTCCCCGGGCACTGCTCAGACTTTAGCTTACCAATACACTTACCCAAATCAGCGCAAAAAACTTTTTTTTTGCCCAAGTTGGACTCACTGTCATTTGTTATTCTTAAAAGTTCGAAACATAGTCTCTTATTAGTGATAAGTTTAAGAAAATGAATTAAGCACTTAAGTAAACATTCCTACTTGTTAAATTTGGTATTGTGTTATAAAAAAACAATGACTTAGAAAGTAACTAAAAATTACGAATTAAGAATTTGGATTTAGCTAGCCTTACACAGATTACAAAGTGATTTAAAAAAAATGTTTACAAATGTTTCAATAATTGGTCAAGCCTGGAATAAAATTCTTCTGGGCTCTCTTACATAATTGATAAGCTGATTTTGTCAAGGATTTGATTGTCATTTTTGGAATTTCAAAGCTAGTTTCTTCAGCTTTTAAAATCTCGCAGTTATTTTCATTTATTTTATTTTTACGAGAGGTTTAATAGAAAGAGCACAAAAGTTGAAAATGCTTTGAAATGTAGCATTCTTTAAATGATCAAAAAAAATCTTTTTTAGAAATCAACTATTAATTATTATTAGTATAATTAATATGTTATGCTTCATTAATCAACTATTTAGCAGTATTTATTATCTGAGTTAGGCTTTTTGAAGAATTTTGAGAAAAGTTAATATTTTGTTTTAGAGCTTTTTCAAATTTTTCTTTAAATTCATAACATTTGAATAAACTGTTGGTATTGAAATTTCATGAATCAGTGGTCCACTTGCCTTGATCCCTCCGAGTCTAAATAAATTAGCTTCGTCTTGCTTCCCCCATGTCCAGCGCTATTATATGTTCATGTATATATTTATATTTTTTGACTTTGTTCTTTAGGTCCAAGATAAGACAGATGGAAATGATGTTACTAAAGTTTGAGCGAACAAGCAAAATATTGATTATGGAGCAAAAAATAAAAACTTACTGTTCCACTGATGAATGACTCTAACAATACGAAGAAATGGAAATATTATAGATTTTGAGAGAAGAAGTGTGACAGAAGTTTTTATTAAAATAAAATCATACCTCTAAGATTTAATTTCAGTGCAATGTTCTTTCGTTTCTATAAAATTGAAATATTTTTAATTTTTTTTACGTTTATGGTTTTTTTATTTATCTAATTTTGTTGCTTTTTTTCCTTAATCAATACTGTACTCGATCCCTACTTATGTCAATCAAATTAAGATTAAATTTTACATTTTAAAAATTTTATTTAACAATTTGCCAAGTACTTTCTGAACAAAAAATCTACCTTAATGTTTTAAAGTTCTTTAATGACAATTTCATTTAACTGTACTCAATTTGTGATGTTATCAATTATGCTGTTTTGGACATTTTTTTCAATATCATATTGAGAGTTTCATTATAATATAAATTTAAATAAATTTAAAAAACCATTTGATGAATTCTATTAATTAAATTGAATATTAAAAAACTCGCTGTATGGTAGAGTCCCTCATAAGACATGGGACAATGACACGATTTTTACAAGAATTCAATGCACTATAAGTACTAGCCAATGTACTAAACTCCATTTTAAAAATAACTCGTAAAAAGAGGAACTGTGGCAGCTTCACTTATGGCATTCCGACAAGATTTTTAATGTTCGCTTTATATCTTGTCGACTTCTGTGTTTGTCTTCAAAACCTCCAAACTGAAAAAAAAATAAAATATTTCAAATATTAATATTAGATTTACTGGTTATTTGGCACCCAAAACGTATATATTGCTACCAGTGGCGGCTCGTGGTGAATTATATTGGGAGTCAATAACAAATTTAAAAATAGGCATACTTAAAATAAAAATAAATATTCAGCTTTAAATTCTCTTGAAGTTCAGGTCTACTCTTCGTTCTTTAGAATTGGAAAAATGCTGAATGACAACGTTCGTTAAAGTTGCACGCACATTCCTTTTATAAACGATTTCTCGACACGTAACATTGCTAAAGCGGATAGCCTATCTTGGCCGAACTATTCAACAAAATTTATAAGCCCTCGAAAATCCCCTGGATTTTCTGACAAAGCCGTTTCATCATGGCCACGTAGTGCCAGCTCGAATGCCCCACAAAATTTTACACAGTCTATAATTTTCTTTAAAATAACGATTTTTGGATACATTTTCAACAAAATCTCTGAGGGATTTTCTATAAGCTGTGTCTAGCTGAGTGCGAATATCAACACTTCTGACCGTAGCATAGTTCATCGAACATTTCATGTGATCTGCAGAAAACGCAAAAAATGTTTTTTTATGTTTTCTTTTAAGAGTTTTAAGCCTTTAACACCGGTTTTGTATCATAATGAGTCCGACGAGTCCTTAGAAAACAACAAACAAACATAACAGTAAAATGAGTTAGAGTCTTCAAAACCACATATCCAGTTAGCTAAATCGTACCTACTTTTGCGAAAGTTTCGATGAACCTCTTTATTTCTACATTGAATTCGGTTATTTTCTCAAAATTAAGTTCATTAGCACTCTTTAGTTGTTTAATTTTTTTGCACTACCGACATTTTATTTCATCTACATTCACAACTCAAACATAGACCACCTTGAAATTGGTTATTCTTGCAAAATTAAGTTCGTAAGTACTTTTTAGTGGTTTATTTTTTTGCGCTAGTCACTACCAACATTTTATTTCCTGTATATTTCCAACTCACCCATGGATCATAAAAATAAAAAAATATATATTACAAAAAACGGTATATAAATCAATATTTATCGATTAAAAACGTCCGAAGCAATATCGAGTTAGAATATCGACCGCGCGACCTCTGAACAACTGAACTTCCGCATGCCGAAGTGATGCCGCGACCGATCAATCGAATTGTGAGAAGAGCTGATGACTTAAATCGCGATTTCATATTCCATTTTCTATCCAGTTCGGCTGCCGCTCGGTAGCTGTGAAATCTTCGAGTACTTTCGTCAAGCTTTAATTTTATTATGCCTAAGGAACGCAACGAGACAATTCGAACCGACGCGCGTGGCTAATAGTGTAGCATATTTAACATTTCCCAAGGTTCGCGTTTTATTACAACTATTAGGAGGGACGGTCAAACGAATAATTTATTTTCTGAAATATTTTTGGGAGGTCATTAACCAAAGGACCCTATGGAAGAGCCGCCACTGATTGCTACCTATTGACATCACAGAACATGGGCAATGTAAAGTGATTTAGTAACAGATTTAGAGTGTTTATATACAGTGTGTCTACTTAATTTCTGTATATATGACAAAATTTTTTTTTCAATTTTTACAAAAAAAAAGGTTAATCTACAAAAAGTTCTGCTTTCCGAGAAAATATTACTAGGTTATAAAAAATTTACTTTTAATATAGTAATTATAGGAATCAAAAAATCAATATGGTATGTTTTACAGGACATAATTGTTTTTGAGCATTCATGTTGATTCCTGATTCTGACAACAAAACAAACAAACTTACAGAGGTGTATAAAAACGTTGAGATTTAGGTGAAAAGTAAGAAAGTTAAAGAGAGTTGTAAGTGTCAGTTGAAACTTGAAAGCCACCCTGTCTACAGATGTATACCCGAGTATCTACCTGTATGCTGCAAATTGTTATAACGGAGTTTATAATGTCTGAATCGCTTAATGTCATATTTTTATGACCTGAATAAAAGTCCTTATTTTTATATATCAAAGCAATGCAATACAACAACTATTTATGTCATAAGTACATAATATGAGGATTTAAAGAACAAGCCTGTTTTATTTATTACCAGCCCTCATGCCAGTGAGGCTATATTGGTAGAATTTAACACAAGCTAAGTTTACAAAAAAGGACATTAGCCCACGGTCTTTATGCCAATTACAAGTTCATTGATTGTAAAGTGATTATTTGGTAGAAGGTAATATTTTCTGATGAGAAAGTATCAAAGCCTACGTATAATGGGCCGATTCGTGTCTACCGACTGCCAAATTCCGAGTACAATCCAAAATACAACCAAAACCAGCATACTAGTGGTCGCATCTCATTCAGCGTTTGGTCTTTGATAAAGGCATCCAACACGACAACTACTATATTCATACTGTTCGCTTAGTTAAGGATTGGTTGGCTAGAAACAATATTAGATAGGGTAAATCGAGGAGAGATAGACTAGTAGGAGAAACAGACCACTTGCGATTTCTCGAATACTATGACAACAATACTTGCCACGCCAGTCTAGAATCATGCAACAGCGTTAGTGGTTGATAGATAGTACAAATACTCGCATCTGGTTGACGTTTTTTAAAAGTTATCGAGAAATTTGGTTTTGAATCGTCATCGAAATTTCGCATGAAGTTTCTCTTTGAATAGTTACTTTACTTGAGGTAAATTTTAGGAAAACATTTAGACGTGTTATGTTATGCACTTAACCTCAAAAACGAAGCGTTCACGTGTTTAACTGCTGGATAATTTACTGGCCTATCTATTCCCCGCTTTTAGGAGAGACGGTCCATGTTTTATGTCTTGTTGTTTCAGGAACATCCGAAGGCGGAATGTGACCAAACGTATTTCCTTGTCTGCAGATGATTTATTTTCAGCCTTTATTGCATTAGTGTTTGGCAAAATTGGTGTGAACGAAGCAGTAAAACACTCGGCACTCCAAAAACAACTTTAAAACGTAGACGTAGCTAGCGATCTGGTTAAAACCGATTGTTTCGGTTCTGGGAGCGTGCTTGATAGAGAAGTAGAAGCGAGACACGCTACTCATATCAAAAAATTACAGAAAAGAGGCATTGAACGTCTTGGAATTCAACATAAATTTAATCGGGAAGATGGCGAGTTGACAGTTAAAGCCTTTGTAGAATTATTTGTCTCAATTTTTAGGTAAAGCTGATTACGTATGGCTACTTTAATTTTTAATACGGAATTCAAACATTACAGACAGTTCGCAAAGTTGAATATACCTTAACAGGTCCAGGGTTGAAAATGTCTAGAAATATTGTGGACAAGTATTCTAAAGAACCTGCTCTGAGAATAGTTTGTTTGGCAAGCTTGGCAACATTTATAACACAGACGAGAGAGGTCTACAACTAAACACGCCAGCTGGGCAGGTGCCCTGAGAAAAGATCTAAAAGTGTACTTTCAGTTAGCCCGAGCGAAAAAGTTCATTTGCCTTTTTATTGCGTGTTTAAGGAGAAAAATGCCGAAGCGGAATTCCACCCTTTCTCACGCGTACAGACGCATAACTACTCCAGAAAGGCACCCGAAAGGTTTTGCTAATAGTAAACAGACAACTGGAGCAATCCTGATCCGCTTTTCTAACGGTGCCACCAAAATCCTAGAGACAGATTTGAGGAACAAGTGGACCTTACAGAAGTATTAATAAGAACTGCTTGCAAGAACTTTGTTCCCAAACCCTTCCTCACGAACGTGACCCACCTCAACCAGGCTCTTCCGGAATGCAGCTAGTAAGTGGAAGAACCTACTAAACCTAGTAAAAGTAACACCTGGGAGATCTCTCCTGTGCCCCATATAACACAAGCGATAAAAATGCTCGTGCTAACCTAATGAGTAACTTAAATTCACCAGTATTCGCGAGAAAGACCAGAGACAAAAGCAAATACCCAACCGAAAAGGCAAAAGAAAGATGATCCCTCCAAAAAGAAATCACCAAAATTTACTGAAAAAAGTGTTGCAGAATCTGATAAGGTTGTAATTTTGAATGAATCATCTAGTGGGAAAAAGACCTTAGATGACTCTCGCCGTACAAAGAAAAAAAAGGGTTACAATGAATTTTCTGTTCTAGATGGTTCCGCGAAGGTTGCACATACTACACCAACATGTGTTAGTTGTGCGGTACCACTCACATTATGAAAAACAAGAAGAAAAAAACTAAATTAGTGTACGGTCCATCTCGCCTATAGTCGGTAGTTTACCTCTCTTATACCATCTAGGAGAGACTGACCAATTTAAGCTACAAACCTCAGTCGACCTCGGTAACGCAATGCCCAATTACACTCTTAGAGAATAAAACATCCGTAGTAAAAAATAAAATTTTTGCGATATTTTCTCCTAAATCCATAAAGAAGAAATATTCGTTAGAGTGGAGGATGTCCTTGACTATTCTAAACATAGGAGATCCGACAAGAAGTGGCAAAAGTTTTAAAATACTGGAATAAAACCTAAATGCCACTGAACAGAGGGCCCTAACAAACTATCAAAAAAATATAGACATGACAATCCTTTCGGCGGATAACGGAAACGCAACCGTAGCTGTGAATATCCAAGACTACATGCAAATAGTGCAGGATATCCTACAAGACAATTGCTATAAGCCTGTTCCAAAGGACCCTAGTACGTACCTAGAAAAAACAATTAAAAATAAAATAAAAAGTTCGCCAATATACTTCCAAATAAAACAAAAAATCATACCACGGGAAAAGTCGGGCAGATGTCCTAAACTTTATGGTTTACAAAAATACACAAACCAGGGGCGCCCTACAGACCTATCGAGTACTGTTAATTCGCCGCTATAAAAACTTGAAAAATTTTTTTTTTCAACCAACACTCGAAAAAGCTGATTTATTTGTAAAAGACCCGAAGTATTTCATTTGAATTATACGAGACTGAAAAAGACGATATCATAACAGACGAATGTTAGCAAAAGTAGAAGAGCATCATAAACTAAGGAGGAAGATTCACAATATAGAGTATTATAAGACCAGAATAATCAGAGAAGCAATAGAAATTGAAAAACAAGGTGACTTAAATAAAAGGAACGAATCATTAAAACTACAATATCCGACAAAACAAAAATTAAGTCGTCTTTAAACTAGTTGACTGTACTGATGAAGACGTTAAGTCGAAAACACCTGTCTATAGTTGGCCAAATTTCATTGTTTTTAGCGGTCATCCCAAAAAAATCCTTTTTCTACTATATATTTCGTGGTGATAGAATATCAAGTCCGGCGAATTTCGGATGTTCTCTTGGTAACCACAAATGTCGGTTTTGCTCCTTTTGGCGACTCTGATGTGGTTTTGTGTATTGATTTTGGCGCTAGTTGATCTCATCTATCAACTAGTTGACTGTACTGATGCAGTTCTTAAGTCAGAAACACTTGTCTATAGTTGGCCAAATTGTATTGTTTTTAGCGGTCATCCCAAAAAATCTTTTTTTCTACTATATAATAGTTCTAACCGCGTTAATTTTTTCTTACTTTCTATATATATATATATATATATATATATATATATATATATATATATATATATATATATATATATATATATATATATATATATATATATATATATATATATATATATATGTTATATTACTCGACTTAAAATTCACTTTTTAAAAAATATTTTTATTTACAAAATCAAAAAATAAACTAACAGAAGCTTAAAAACGAATCATAATTTTATTTACAATTTACACTATTTATATGAAAGACGAATGCTGCGTCAGTTGGAACTTGCTTGCTGGGCAGATTCTGCTGACGAGGCTTCTCGGTACTCGCCGTCTCCTTGAGATAACCGACATCTGATACGATGGGAACCAAGGGCATCGTACTTGAAGGTGACATTACTCGTGAGAAAGGATATAACAACTCCCCCATTAAGATGAAAGTTGACTCTTGGTGACAACTTTCAGGTCCTCTGCTTATTGAGGTTGAGTTCAATCTCTTCACTTTCTTCAATCGGGTCGCCAAGGCGGATGCTCGATCTCCTTCTGGGAATTATTCTTCTCCATTGTATAACGTTAGATCCTCTTCTAGGTGGAAAGGGTGGATTGTCTGGTGTCTTGGTGTTACGTGTTCGTCGTCGACATTTGCAAAAGATGTATAAGGCAATCAAGGCGATAATGAATGTTATTGTAAGGATCGAACTTATGTGTTTCTTCACGAACGGTTGATTGACCAATTGGTCCAGCTGATCGGCATACTGATTTAGCTTGTGCTGGGCTATGTTCAGGTCCTGTACATCTATATTATTTAGCTTCAAAGGCTTCAAATCTAATAAGTGGATATTCTCTGGCATATGGTTAGAGCAGTCAAAAGGGATGTTGACTGGGTGGTAACTGTAGGTTACGTTGTCGTAAACGTCGACTGATTTCTGGGCACGGACTCTTGTACTCCCGACGAAGGCACTACACTCGGGTTGAAGTTTCATTAAAGTATTTGTGTTGATGATCTGAGTCTCTATATCTTTGGATCCACATTTTATTGTGACGGGCAGTCGGTCTGCAACAGCTCTCAACCATAGATTCTGGCTGATTTCTTGAATGTTATAGTCTTTGGCAAGAATGACTAAAACTTGGCATGTTCTGGGTAGATGATCAAGTCTCTTCAGAAGCTGAGCCTCGCAGACTGTATCAGTATCAATTGGGTATGGCAGGATGTTGGAACAAATGAACATACGGTTGCCTAGTGGTTTGCAGGACTCCAAATTGCGGATGGTTGTATAAAGTAAAGAATCATCATTTCGCGCAATTAGTTCATTAGTTATTGACAAAATGTGATGAAGGCCTGTTCGATTATCCAGAATCAGTATAGGATATAAGTGATAGAGAGTGTATTTTTCAGGTTCGACTAAAGGTATTTCTAGTACAAAAATTATTCTAGTATCTAATTGATATGCCTTTAATTCTATTATGTTGACATATTGAGCTACGCTTGAATAATATATCGGCAGGGGAAGATTATTCTTCTCTCATGACTGCGATATATGCTTTAATCAGTCTACTAAATCATATGGAGTGATGATTGAACTGTGCAAAATTTTTAGACGTGCGAATGCAACAGCGTTTATAGCATCGTTTAAAGTATTTTCGACAAATGAATAACTTTCTGTTAGTGATTCGCACAAGTCTAGGATATCGAGTGATTGATAAAATTTGAGATGATATCCATTATTGAATCGCGAATTTCTTTAATATCATTATTAAAGGTTTCCTCGTCAATTTGAAGTGTTTGAATTGTTTCGTTAAAGCTTTTGATAACAGAGGTAGTTACAGATATTTGATTTTTCAAAAGATTTTCTATTTGGTATTCATCATGGGTTAACTTTTCGATGCACTCATTGAAATATTCACCATCGGAGGCGTCAAGATTACTAGTTATTGATTTCCAAATGGTTCCAATATCATTAAGAATACCGCGTTTTTCTCTAAAGATGTACTTTTTAGTGTCGGCCATTATTTCAGTGAACTTTTAGTTAACGGTGTTTGATATTTGTTTAAGGAGACTAACATGAGTTTGAAGTACGTCTTCGTCTATAGTGTTTAATAAGCTTTCTAATATTTTGTCATTATTACTAATTGTTTCTTTGATTGGTCCGAGGTCTTTGTAAACAAGGAGGGTTCATTTATCATTTGAGATTTTTACGGTCGCTTCTTCATGAAAGAAAATTCCTAAAGTGTTGTTTATTGGTGTTAGAGTGTATTGGGACTGAGTGGCTGTTGAAAGTGACAAGAACCTAGAAGAGAAAAATTACTCATAGTATAGTTTCAGTCTGTCAAAATTTATTTTAGATTTTTGTTTAGTTTCGGGGTTTATCAGAATTGCTGAATTTTGTAAAATTTCGATTATTTCGAATGGACCGTTAAATTTATTTTGGCTTTTGTCCTTGATTTGTGATTCTTTAGTGTATACCTTATCTCCTACATTATATTCATAGGGGTCAGCAGAAGCATTTTGGTCAAAGCGTTCTTTGGCTTTTTGTTTTTGTTGACATGTTCTGGCTCGGGCTGTTTTATAAAAGTATTGCATGCGATTGTTTAGATCTTGCATATATTTGGAAATAAGACGTTTTTCATTATATAGGATTTCGGGGGGTCTAGATGAGGTGTGTCCAAAAATAAGTTCGTAAGGTGTAAAACCGTGCGTTTTATTTTTGGTATTGTTATAACATATAGTTGCATAAGGAAGAACATTAAACAGGTGTTCGTCAGGGTTTTCAGTTTGATTAGCTCGTATTATTTCACTAAGTGTCGCGTGAAATCTCTCAACAGAGCCGTTTGATTGAGGGTGTCCTACGCTAAAGAAAGTTAGTTTGATATCGTAAAGCTCACAGAGGTCATTCATTAAGGTGTTTTTGAATTCTCTGCGATAATCACAATATATACGTTACGGGGTTCCGTAATGTTGAAAAAATACAAGAAGTGTATTAACAACAGATTTTGATGTCTTATCCTCTATAGGGTAAACTTGTGTAAATTTTGTTAGTTCGTCACGTACTGTTAGGGCGTAATTTCGAGTTGGGTATTCAAATATGTCTATGTTTATTCTTTCAAAAGGTGTTTTGGGCGTTTCTGTTACGACTAGGAGACTGCTTAGATTTTTACGACAGATTTTTACTTTTTGGCAAGTTTCCCAACTTTTAATAAAGCTTTCTACGGCTTTTATTATGCCTGGCCAATTGTATTTTTCTTTTATGCGTCTTAACGTCTCGTTAATTCTGCGATGTAAGTTGGTTTTTCCGTGATGGTAATGATCTAAGATCAGAGGTATTTCGTCTTCATTAGGGGTTGTTGTAATGTTTTGGCAAATACTTAATTTAATATTTTTGTCTGCAAAAATATACGAAAATATTTCAAGGATAGGAAGTTCGAGTGTATTTTCAACGAAATAAGTGCAAGAGATGTCAAGTTCATCTTGACCGGTATAGAGAATGTAAAAGAGAAGTTGTGTGACAGTTTTTGGGTTAAACGTGAGAGGAATAATGAAATATTTACGATTTTTTGTTGATTTACTGGAGAAAATATTTATTTGTTTTGGATTAAATTCCATATTTTCCTCGAAAATATCGTCAAGAATCGTATGATGTAATTCTTCTAATTTATTTTGTCGAAAGAATGTTATAATATTTTTGTGTGATTTATCCAACAGCTGGTCGTTGGTTGTTTCGATTTTAGAAAAATCGATCAGGGATCTGGTTTCGTAAAGACTTACGAACTTATTGTATTCTTCGGCTATTACATCGTCGTCATAGGTTTTAGGTTCTTCAATAGGGTCTTCGGAATCTGTTTCATTTGATGCAAAAACAGATATTTTTGTTTAAAGCTTTGCGCGTTCTTGGAAATGATTTACTTTTATTCGAGATAAAGCATCAGCGTTTTTATTAATTTTTCCCTTTTTATAAACAATTTCGTACTGATATTCTCCTACTTTTAGCCGCCATCGTGCTAACCTACTACCTGGGTCTTTAATAGAAAGTAACCAAGTAAGGGGACGATGATCTGTGACTAGAATGAACTTTCTCCCAAATAAATATGAACGAAACTATTTCACGGCCCATACAATTGCAAGTAGTTCTCTCTTTATTGTCGAGTAGTTGGTTTCGGCTTTACATAATGTTCTGGCGGCATAATCAATAGGTAAATCTTTGCCAATGGGACCTTGGGAAAGTACAGCGCCTATAGCAAATGCGCTTGCATCCGTTGTTAGTAGGAAAGGCTCATCGAAATTTGGATAGATGAGAATTGGGTCAGAAGTCAATAATTGTTTTAGTTCGTCGAAAGCCTGACGACAATCTGAGTCGAAATCAAATTTGATATCTTTTTTCAACAATCTGGTAAGGGGCTTTGATATTTTCGCAAAGTTTGGAATAAACCTACGATAATAACCAGCTAAACCTAAAAAGGATTTTATGTCTTTTGAATTTTTGGTTCTGGAAATTTCTGTATACAATCGATTTTAGCGAGGTTAGGTTTAACTCCGTCCTGAGTGATTAGGTGACCAAGGTATGCTACCTCTTTTCTCAGGAACTCACATTTGTCAGGCTGTATTTTGAGTTTTGCTTTTCGAAGGCGTTTAAAAACTTCGCGTAAGCGTGTAATGTGGTCATGGATTGTAGGTGAGTACACAATGATGTCGTCCATATAGACGAGACAACGTTCAGTGAGAATGATTAGAAGGATGTTGTCCATTACTCTCTGGAAAGTGGACGGGGCATTTTTAAAGCCAAAGGGCATTCTTATAAATTCGTAGTGTCCGTTCTCGACAGAGAAAGCAGTTTTTGGAATATCTTTAGGGTCTATCTCGATCTGGTGAAATTCTAAAGCTGGATCCAGGGTTGTAAAATACTGGCACTTGCCTAGCTGATCCAGAAGATTGGAAATATTGGGAAGCAGGTACTTATCGTCTACCGTGGATTCATTTAATTTACGATAATCTATGACTACTCTCCATTTTTGTTTGCCTGAGGAATCAAGTTTCTTGGGGACGACCCAAACTGGAGATGACCAAGGTAAAATAGTAGGTTTTATGATTCCTTGGTCTAACATTTTATTAACCTGAGTTTTTACCTATTCTTTGTGAATATGAGGATACCTGTATGATTTGGTGAAAACCGGCTTTACACCATTGGTGTCAATTTGGTGTTTAATTTCGTTGGTAAAGGTAAGATTGTCACCTTCGAGGTAAAATATGTCCTCAAAATCTACGCAAAGATTGGTAATTATTTCTTTTTCTTCTTCGTTAAGATGCTTTCAGCGAAGTTGGGACTTAATGTTGGGAATGCGGTTAGGAGATAGCTGTTTTTCAGATAAATTGTAATCGAGTAGCGAATGAGAAGAAAAAGGTTCGATTTCGATATCTGAAAAATTAATGGTTTTCGGGATGGCGTTTGCATTAACCACAGAAGTTAGAAATTTGCCTTTTTCATTGATATGGACAATTGTGTTTGGAATGTGAACTTTTTCGATTTCTTGCCTAGATAGGATGGCATCGGTGTTGACTAAATCACAACGTAATTTGAAAATTTGTTCGGTCCTACCTTCAATATTAATTTCGTTAGAGTTGTTTACGTTAGTTATTTTTTTATTTTTTTGTTCAAGGTTTTCTTCTGCCTTAAACAGTGGTAAAGTTTTAAAATTTGTAACAAGTAGTTTATTTTTTTAAGTCGATGGTGCATTCATAATGTTCTAAAAAGTCGAGTCCTAGAATACCATCGAAATCAATATCCAAATCGTATATGTAAACTTTATGTGGGTTTCCGGCTTGAAAAGGAACTAGGGTTGATTCGGTGACAAGAAGTTTTTGGTCTGTGATGTCTTGAATCGTAACGTTTTCGGGAAAACGTTGGGGAAATTGTTTTAGTGTATTTTCTTTAGATATTGTAATTCCTGCTCCGGAATCTATAAGTAGTTTAAAAGTGTTAGATGTGTCTTTTATGTAATATAGATTTTTTGGGTTAACAGCAAGAAGGGGATTTAAAGAAAATGTTGTTCTGTGAAATTCAATGATGGGTTCATGTCGTCCAAATTCAGGGTTTGTATTTGATTTTGGATTTCCGTCACGGCATCGGTATTTGAAATCTATCCAGTGGGACGAAAATCCTGATATTCATCGTAATTCGTTTTATCTTGTTGATCAATATTTTCAACATTTTGATATTCGTAATCGGGATTATCTTCATACATTCCTGCGTATTGGTTACAATACTCGTCATATTGGGGTTCCGAATAGTTATCGTTGGAATATTGGTAATTGTCGAAATTGACAACATGAGCACAATGCTAGGGATTATTTTGTATTACTGAAGGACGTTGGAAATTGTTAAATGGTGTTTGACGTTGAAAATTGTTTTGGTTTGATTGGTTATGGGGTGTGTACTGCGGTCTTGGCTGACCGTTGTTTGGTCTATTCGACTGAAAGGAGGTGCTTGATTGGGAATAATTTGATTGTTGATTGGTATTAGGCCTTTGAAAATTACCAAAATTCTGGGAAGTATAACCATTGGGACGTTGTTGCGATCTGCATTCATTTGCTAAGTGACCATTGCGACCACAGCTATGACGTTTAAGGGATTGTATATTAGGTCTTTTATTAGTTTGAATGATAGGTCTAGCAGGCGGATTGGGGCTAAAAGATTTTTGGGATTCGAAATATGATAGTTGGAGCTCGCGTCTTATGCGAATTTGCTTCCAAAAGATTAGGTGGATTTCCTGCACGTATTATATGGCCAATTCGGGGTTCCAGGCCAGTAAGTAGGCTATTTAGAGACATGGATTAGATTAATGTTATTTGGGCTGCCTTTTGACTGGGTGCGAGTACGGATTTTTGTATGTTGGCGTGCATTTTAGCATTTAGGACTTGAAGTCTGTTAAGTAAGGTCAGAGGAGATTCGTTCGATAGTTGTCTCATTCTTCGTAAGTCCTGAAGAAGTGAAGGTAGATCCCGCGTATCTCCGAAGTGAGAATTAAGTAATTGCTTTATCTCTAGAAAAGAAAGTGGATTTTGGGAGCTTATCAGCTGCGCTGCTTTCCCTCGCAACCTATTTTTTATGTGAATCACTAAAATATCTTTTTTGTTACCCGTAGACATATCATATGCACATTCGCAGGCATTTCGGAAGGTTTGTAAATATATATCACCTTCGAATTCGGGGATAATAGAAAAAATCTCGGAAAGTTTATAAGGTTCGCTTACTGCTACCGCTGCTCCTGCAGTTATTCTTTCATTATCCGTCATATTTGCTAAATATATCTACACAATAAACACTAGCACAATATAATATAAAAACGATATGAAACACAAAATATTTTCCGAAATTTTATGTTGATAGACAGTATGTAAAGTAGTATGCCAAACAACGTAAAATAAACAGTTCTTATTAACTAGTTAGTGTAATTAAATTAAAACTGTGTAATATTTCTTGTTATAATAAAAATACAAATGTAATCGGGAGATCAGTTAGCAGAATAACTGATCAAAATAATTCCAAAAAATATTTTAAAATTAATCAATTAACAGAATAACTGATTATACACAAATTATACGGATGTTACACTTATAAATACAGAAATCAATTAGCAGAATAATTGATTAGTTTATCAAAAATCAATTAACAGAATAATTGATTATTTTACTAATTAATAAAATGTAAGATCGATTTTGAAAAGTCGAACAGGTATTTAATTAAATATTGTTTTTAAAATAAACGTGATGATTCGTTACTTACAAACAGAGTAGAAACATCGCTCGTCGTGTTCTTAGCAGTTAGTTCTACCAGGGGCTTCACTATGTGTTCCTTCCGTAGATGCGTGTTCTGCCAAGTTGATGACGTCACAATGCACAAAATGGGGCTTCTTTGTTCTTCTGGATAAAGGATTGGGGTCCACCGTTGCCAGTTAGAGTTCTCTTGTTCTGTTAACGTTGCCAGATCCTACCACAACTGCGTCAATTTGTTATATCACTCGACTTAAAATTCACTTTTAAATAAATATCTTTATTTACAAAATCAAAAATTAAACTAACAGTATAGAAGCTTAAAAACGAATCATAATTTTATTTACAATTTACACTATTTATATGAAAGACGAATGCTGCGTCAGTGGGAACTTGCTGGGCAGATTCTGCTGACGAGGCTTCTCGGTACTCGCCGTCCCCTTGAGATAACCGACATCTGATACGGTGGGAACCAATGGCATCGTACTTGAAGGTGACATTACACGTGAGAAAGGATATAACATATATATATATATATATATATATATATATATATATATATATATATATATATATATATATATATATATATATATATATATATATATATATATATATATATATATACAGGGTGACCCACTTAAGATGGGTACAAGGCAATATCTCGGTCGTTTCTTAGCGGATTTTTTTCATTTTTGGTACGAGAGTGTAGGATTATGGCGTGCACATTTTTCTCAGGCTAAGAAGTACGGGACCTCATAGGCGTACGTTTTAACGGGTTTTGAATTTTCTTGTTTCAAGAGTAATCTACGTTTAGGACCTGACTTAAATCAAATCAAAATACTTAAGTTTCAGTTTTTATAAATATTGATAGAGGGTGTCATTAAAAATTCTTAACTTTGTTTAATTATTTTAAGAACCATGATGAAACATTCTACGACTCTACGCCACTGTATTTATAACTAGATTATAACAACCTTTCTTATTAATAATCTCTTTTTTTACGTTTTAGACAACTTCCATCTGAATTAAGATACGAGGGCTGTTCGAAAAATAATTATTTTCAATTTTATTATGTTTAGTAGAAAAAAAATATTATTTAAGCCAATATATCGATTGTTTCTTAACGGAATAGAGGAATAGAGGGTTTGAATTTTCTTTTTTCAAGAGTAATCTACATTTAGATCCTAATTTAAATCAGATCTAATAGATGTTGTCGAATAGCCATCATTCAAAATACTTAAGTTCTGATTTTTATAAAGATTGATACAGGGTGTCATTAAAAATTCTTAACTTTCTTTAATGATTTTGAGATCCATAATGAAACATTCTACGTCGCGACGCCTCTGAACTGTCAACGAGATTATAACAACCCTCCTTATGAATAATCCCTTTATTAAGTTTTAGACAGCTTCCGTCTTAACTAAGATACGAGGGTTATTCGAAAAAAAAAATTTCAATTTTGTTATTTTAAACTTAAAAAAGAATTAAGCCAATATCTTGGTTGTTCTTT
Source organism: Kuschelorhynchus macadamiae (assembly GCA_030620095.1). Classification (NCBI taxonomy): domain Eukaryota; kingdom Metazoa; phylum Arthropoda; class Insecta; order Coleoptera; family Curculionidae; genus Kuschelorhynchus; species Kuschelorhynchus macadamiae. The sequence continues at coordinate 1,200,574 of JAUTXW010000282.1, forward strand.
AACAGATTTTTTCATTTTTGGTAAGAGAATGTAGGAATATGGGGTACACCTTTTCCTCGGGATATAAAGTACGGGTTATAGGCCTACGTTTTAATGGAGTGTGATTTTTATTTTTTAAAGAGTTATCCACCTTTAGAAACTAATTTTAATAAAATCTAATACATGATATGGAATAGTCATAATTTAAAATACTTGTTTTTATTTTAATGATTTATATTAAATATATCTTTAACTACAAAAAAAATGTTTAAAGTTTACTTGTAATGAATAATACTATCATATAGGGTGTTACAATTCGAGTGTATGCATGGGGATCTCGGAGACCGTAAGAGATACGAAGTTGGTTAAATTAGGGCAAAGTTGCGCACTTTGGTGCTTATTAGTATTATGCTGTTTACAAATTGACAAAACTCCAAACCACTTCGAAGATATTCGCATAAATACGATATTTCCCGATTTTGATTCATTTTCTTTCCGGCATTTTTCAATACGTGTTTAAAAATAAATTTTACATTTATATTGCCACCTTTTCTTCCCTACAAGATTGAATTTTCTAATTTTAAATACGACGTGTCGTATTCCGGCCACCACCATCACCTTTTTTTTTAAGTACGAGCCTGAATTTTTTCACTTGTTTGAAGCATTGAGCCTCCCAAATACAATGACGTATCACGCTTGCACAAAAAATGTAAAATAAAGAAAATTTCCATAACAAGTAATTTGTTAGAGAAAGATATGGAATTTTTGAATTTGTGTGTGTGTAAAATGCAAACAACGTTTTTTGGACAAGTGCGAGCAGGGAGGTCCCAAGCTTTAAAAAAATTAGATCCATGGTGGTGGCCCGATTACGAAACGTCGCATTTAAAATTTGATAATATTATCATGTAGAGGAGAAAAGAAATGTCAATGGAGATGATCAATTTATTTTTGAATACCTATTGAAATAAAGTCGTGAGAAAATAAATACAAAATCGGGAAAAATCGTATAATAACGATTTAATTTCGCATTTTGGCTCCATTTAACCAACTTCGTATCTCTTACGGTTTCGGAGATCACCATGCATACTTTAAAATTTGTAACACCCTGTATACAGCATTCTAAAATTGGATATTATTTTGCTGGATGACTCCAGATGATTACACTTTTTTCGTTAGGATGGGTTAATTTAAGAAATAATTTCTACGATTTTAAACTAAAGGAATATTTCATTAAATCTCTATAGTTACAAAAGACTTAATACTAGTTGGCCATGGAAATAAAATATTATATTATGAACGAAAAAATTGTTGACATGTCAAAGTCACTTTATTACTATTTATAAAATTCGCGTAGCAGACAACAAAATTAAAATGCGTTTGAGATAGCCACAAAAAGTAGAAAGTAGAAGCCTCAAAAGACTTCAATCGAAGATACCCTAATCATTTAATATCGTACACCACCGTTCTCCAAAATCAATCAAATGTTCAATCAACAGGAATCGGTGGTGAAAGAAGAAGTCAGGCCGCACAGAAATCATCCACAGGATGAAAGGATTTTAAATCATTTCCGACTGAGCTATGAGAAAAGAGAAAATATAGGCAAATTTCTCGGCAAGAAATTCATAAAGTTTGCTCAAGAATAGGAAAAATTTATGAAAAATGCATTAGAAATTACGGTGGTTTGATTGAATATATTGACTTTTAGTTTGTTGTAGATTTTTTAGTACTTAGTTCAATGTTTAGTTAATAGTTTGTGAAGTTTGTAATGTTTTTTATTAATAATTGTTTCGATTTTTAATTATTCCTTAATAAAAAGACATGAAATATTCCATTAGTTCAAAATCGTAAAAATTATTTCTTTAAAATGCAGTATATGATAGTATATGATAATTATAAGCAAACTGGAAAATAATATTTTTTTGTATATAATTCAAAATAATTATTTTTCTAATAGCCCTCGCATCTTAATTAAGATAGAAGCTATCTAAACTGTAATAAATGGATTATTAATAACGTTGTTATAGTCTATTTGACAGTTCAGTGGCGTCGCGTCTCATTAGGGTTATCAGAATAATTAAAGAAAGTTAAAAAATTTTAATGGCACCCTATACCAATCTTTATAAAAATCAAAACTTCAATATTTTGGATGGTGACTATTCTCTTACACTTATTAATAAGGAAGGTTGTTATAATCTAGTTATTAATACAGTGGCATAGCATCCTAGAATGTTTCATTATGGTTTTTAATATATTCACACAAAGTTAAGAATTTGTAGTGATGCCCTGTATCAATATTTATAAAAATTGGAACTGAACCTGAAGAAAATGTGCACGCCATAATCCTACACTCTCATATCAAAAACGAAAAAAATCCGCTTAGAAACGATCGAGATATTAGCTTGTATCCATCTTAAGTGGGCCACCCTGTATATATATATATATATATATATATATATATATATATATATATATATATATATATGGCCAAATAACGTTGAGTCACTGAGTGAACATTTCATTAAAGAAAAAAACTCCTTTAACTGGGGTGGCGCTGAGATTTTGGATAAAGCCTCCTCTTATTATAAACGCATTTTTCAGACAGGAAAAAAAACAAATTTCATAGTTTATAAATTTCCATATTATAAATATCATAGATACCATTGTAACTAATATAATTACTTAAGTTATTCCCTATTTTCTCTTTATATTGCTATTGTCTGGATAATTGATTATTTTACAACTATTACAGGACAACTATCATACTTTTAAAGGTTTTTCGTGACGTTTCACACTTATACTTTCAATTAATTACCATTATATAATAAACATATTGCTATGTATATATTTTCATAAATTAGATCGAATTAGGTTGAACATTATATACACATCACTGTAAGATAGGCAACCCGTCATTTTTTCTGTGTTGTGCCTTCAAACAATTTAGTATCCTCTCTCTATTTCTTTTTTCTTGTTAAAAATAATATTTGTACCTTTCTCACTCACTTTCTTTTTTTTTAATTACTTGTAGAAAAGTCCTGACGAAGGGATAAATTGATTCCTAAAGCTTTACAAAACAATAAAGGGTTCCACACCTTTATTTGCTCTTTTATATATATAAACTGCATCTCTACTAACCTTAGGTATTCATTTTTTCTTAACTATATATATATATATATATATATATATATATATATATATATATATATATATATATATATATATATATATATATATATATATATATATATATATATATATATATATATATATATATATATATATATATATATATATATATATATATATATATATATATATATATATATATATATATATATATATATATATATACATAGTATCCAAGTGCTATCCATTCACTGTTTAAAACTGAATAATAGAAATCTTCACTATATGAGATCATATCAAGAATGTTATCAATAAAGTATGTAAACTTTTTCATAATCATCAAATTACCGTAAGCACATATACAGCGTTTGATAGCAAATTTTAATTGTGAACGATTGTAAGAAAATCGTTGAAATAGATCTATCAAGAGGTCAAAAGAACTCTATTCTGAAAATATGAAAATTAGAATTCAATTTAATAATTAAGAAAAAAATAATTTGGTTTCATTAGTATTAGCAATAAAAATCTGGTCTAATCCAATTTATTTACTCATTCAGTCTTTAAATGTAACTCACAGTAACTGAATGATTGCATCTGAATGTTTAGTCGAAAATATGAAGATTATTAGCAACCGTCAAGACCAGCGTTCTCTCACTTTACAGTAGAATATAAGTTTGCAAATCTGCTTGACAATACTCCACGTGAAAGTTTAGCACAAGAAACAATCGCAAAAACAAGATTATTAAAACTCCTTTTAAATCGAGAAATACCTACACTAAAAAGAATATCTTACGTAACTACATTTTTAGTAACATTGGGTGACCCGCCGGATCACCGGATTTATCCCCTCTGAGTTAGTTTTTGTGGAGACAGCTCAAAACTAAAATATTCGCTGCTGCAATTAAATTAGTCCCTTTATTGTCCGAAAGTGGTTCAACATAATATTTATTTTTATGAAAGCACATCCACATTTAATAACTTAATACCTACGAATAGGTAAGCATTTTATTTATTTCTGGATAAGTAATAAGCCAAATCTAAAAATCTAGTTGGAGTTAGAAACATTATTTAATACGGTTTAAAACAAACTTCCTTTTTAAACAAAATGGGAAGGCTCTCCTTAAAGGCGGACGGGGTGGAAAATATTAGTCTTTGGAAAGATATACCTATCCCAGGAAATCTTCTAAAATAAATAAGAATACCTAAAATATCGTAAGATTGGCTGGCGTCATTTTCGTTGTGACACCCTGTATAAGATCGTGGTTTTCGAAATTACTTTTAATGAAAAGGCGACAATAATTTAACTCAAATGTGCAATGTTTTGCACAGTGTTGTATAGATCTCCACGTTTTATGGGCTATCCAGATGCTGAAAAACATGTTTTCGCATTAACTGTCTGTCCTCGGCATAACTTAAAAAGTACTTACTCGATTAAATTCAAATTATAGTCATAAATTAAGGGTTTGGTAAAAATCCCACATGGCGAAAAAATGTCAAGTCTGATATAAACTGTAAAATTTTCATAGAATCCAACATTGCGGAACAAAATAGCTACCGGAATTTCCCTCCTAATGTGTCCTTTCATTTATTAAGAGAATACCGAAGAAGATTAACAAATGTACACGAAAAAAGTCAAAGACAATTTTAAAATGGATGTTTGTAATGCAATTTACGATTTATACACATCAAAAACTAATATAACCCTTCAAGTTTTACAAGAAGCTTTAAAAAATCGAGGCTTATTTGAAATTGGACTAAAATCGTCAAAATTAATAAAAATGTTGGGTTTTCGATATAAAAAGGACTGTAATCGAAGAGTTTTATGCGAGTTGCCACATATAGCAAAATTTAGAAAAGCAGTATTTTTAGACGAGCCTTGGATATTTTCTAACGGAAGTGGTTCGAAATCTTGGCAGGACGAGTCTGTAAAAAGTGTCAAGAGAAAATAGAGATGTGGGACGAGAAAACGGTTCATCATTTTGCAAGCAGATTCTTCAACAGGATTTCTCCCAGGTGCAAGTTTACTGTTTGCTTCAACATCTAAAAGTATGGACTACCGTGATAATATGAACTGTGAATGTTTGAAAAGTGGTTAAAAGAACAACTGATTCCAAATTTAAATGCTCCATCTTTAATCATTCTGGACAATGCATCTTATCATTCAAGAATCTTAAATAAACGACCTACTTCAACCTGGAAGAAAAGTGATATTTAATAAAACAAAAACAAAATCCTTTACCCAATATGCTGAAACTAGAATTTCTTTTAATGGCAAAATATATTAAAAAACCAACAATATATGACATAGATGAAATATTACGGGAAAATGGACATGAGGTTTTACGACTGCCGCCATACCATTGCCAGTTTAACGCAAAAGAATTAATATGGGCTCATCATATTACGAAAAACACGTGAACGATGGTCTTACATCAGATGAAGTGCAAATTGTTTGGCAAGATTCATTAAATTATATTACGCCGGAGTACTGGAAGAAATCTGTGGAACATACGGAGAAATTAATATGGGATTGGTGGAATCGAGAACGAGTTCTAGATGTCGAAATAGCACCAATGATCATTGCGCCATTTGAGGACGACTGAGAAGATGAGGACTTTTTAAGTAATGATGATATTTTTTAGTCTATAATATTAAAAAGTTTCTGAAGGATTATATTAGTCTTTTATATATATGTATATATATATATATATATATATATATATATATATATATATATATATATATATATATATATATATATATATATATATATATATATATATATATATATATATATATATATATATATATATATATATATATATATATATATATATATATATATATATATATATATATATATATATATATATATATATATATATATATATATATATATATATATATATATATATATACACTCACCGGCACAAAAATTAAAATTTTGACTAAGTTCAATGTTTTATAACTTTTTTATTTTTTATCCGATTTTCATGATTTTGTTATCAGTTTTTAGATCCATTTAATGTGTTTTTCTTCATTTATTTTGTAAAGTAGCATTTTTCGATTAGACTATATTATACAGGAGTAGATCAAACTGTTGTTTTTTGTCGTCACTTCAAAACACCCTGTAGAAAAATTGAGGTAGATAATTTTATTTACATACTGTTTCTGGTAATCGATAATGTATTCTAAACATTTCGTGTTTTGATTTATACCGTTACCTCATTTCTGCTTCGAGCTGCAGATTTTTTATTAAAACAATGTTATTTTTAGAAAATGCATGTCAAGCTTTCGGTTAAAAATTATCTACGTTGGCTAAGTAGGTGACAGAATGTTTGACAGTGACAATATTATAATTTGTTGTATGTTGTATGTCAATATGGTATTAACTCCAGCAGACAGACGTAAAATTGTTGCGTTAATAGAGGATGGCCGTAGCAAAAGTTATGTCGCTCGTACTCTGAGAATTCCGAGGTCTACAGTTCGAGATGCCTGGAATAGGTACTTACAGACGGGAACTTTTACAAGGCGGCAAGGCTCTGGCAGAAAAAGAAAAACCACTGCAGTTGATGATCACTTTGTCGTCGTTAGTTCTTTAAGAGATCGAAGATCTACTGCTGTGTGTCTAAAAACTGACTTGCAAATGACTAGTGGAGTAAATGTAAGTGAAAAAACGATACGTAGAAGATTGGCAGAAGCTGGTCTTCATTCACGAAGGCCAGCAGTATGACCACAACTCCTTCCTCGTCATCGGCAACAGCGACTAAGGTTTGCAAGATTGCATTCTGACTGGACTCTAGAACAGTGGGGAAACGTACTATTCACAGATGAATCCAGGGTTTGTTTGAGGTCGCCAGATGGTCGTGAGCGGGTATACAGACGTAGGAATGAAAGACATGCTGACTGCACCATATCAGAACGAATCTCATATCATGGCGGTTCAGTTATGATTTGGGCGGGTATTTCTACCGAAGCACGAACCGATCTTGTATTTGTTGAAAATGGAACCCTAACCGCACAGCGTTACATTGAGGAAATAATCCAGGAAGTGGTTGTTCCATTTGCTCCTTTCATTGGGAACCAATTTACATTAATGCATGATAATGCTAGACCTCACGTTGCACGTATAGTGAGCGAATATCTGGATGAAGTTGGACTTCCAAGATTGGAATGGCCCGCATGTAGCCCGGATCTCAACCCAATCGAACATCTCTGGGATTAACTTAAAAGGGCCGTACGGCGTCGTCCTGTGCAACCACAAACTTTGCAAGACTTACGACTGGCGCTGGCCGAAGAATATCAGGCTATTCCTCAGGAAAGAATAAGTAACCTTATTCAATCGATGCCACGAAGACTGCAAGCTGTAATTGCCGCGAGAGGAGGAAATACACGTTATTGAATTTTTATTGTTAATTATCTTTGTGATATACCTTGTGTTTTTCTTAATAAAAATAGGCTTCAAATCAGCGTTCCTTTTAAAATTTTGCAGCTCGAAGCAGAAATGAGGTAACGGTATAAATCAAAAAACGAAATGTTTAGAATACATTATTGATTACCAAAAACAGTATGTAAATAAAATTATCTACCTCAATTTTTCTACAGGATGTTTTGAAGTGACGACAAAAAACAACAGTTTGAGCTACTCCTGTATAATATAGTCTAATCGAAAAATGCTACTTTACAAAATAAATGAAGAAAAACACATTAAATGGATCTAAAAACTGATAACAAAATCATGAAAATCGGATAAAAAATAAAAAAGTTATAAAACATTGAACTTAGTCAAAATTTTAGAGTGGCGGAATTTTGTGCCGGTGATATATATATATATATATATATATATATATATATATATATATATATATATATATATATATATATATATATATATATATATATATATATATATATATATATATATATATATATATATATATATATATATATATATATATATATATATATATATATATATATATATATATATATATATATATATATATATATATATATATATATATATATATATATATATATATATATATATATATATATATATATATATATATATATATATATATATATATATATATATATATATATATATATATATATATATATATATATATATATATATATATATAAACAGACAGACTGACGGACAGACATACCTACAAACAGACGGTATTGAGAAAACATGTTTTCCGGCATCTAGGGACCCTTAAACGTAAAGATCTGAAAAAATCTCACGAGGAAAGTAATAACTAATTATCGTGTGTTTTTAACAAAAGTATATAATATTTTTGCAAAATAAATTTTTTTTGTTATCACAATACAAAAAAAAAACAAGTTTTCTTTGCACAGGGGTGTATAAGTAAATTTTTAGGTCAAGCGGGGCTCATAATTTTTGCTGATTGATAACAAAATCTCACTTTCATTAAGTGGCTGTATAAACAGAACATATCCTCATTGTTCCACTGATTCGAACCGCCTTCCGACTTTATTAAGACGCTTGCCATTTTGTGTATTTTTCTTTTTGCCAACTAAAACATTTTAACCAAATACATATTTAGCGAATTTTCTTATTTAGTCCCTCGGCATTTAATATATAAAATAATATTAAGTGGCTATCTTAATAATATTACGTAATATAATAAAAAAAAAACATTTTCTTTCTCCCTGTGTATTTATAAATACCCCATCGAGATTTAATAGCTCGATAAAAGAATCACAACATTTTGGTATTCACTGTGTTTTCTGATTCATAACATTGGTGACCTTTGGACCCGCACGATAAGACCGCATTCGACTATAACATAATCTAATGTATTGTACAGTTTACTAATTAATTACATGCGAAACTAAACTCATTTTTCTTGATAAAAAAAAGAATTCATAACCAGTGAGGTTCAGGGTATAGTCTACCGATATTTTTTTCTATAAAACATTTATCTAAAAATAATGCGTAATTAATTAAAATCTTGAAAATTTTGTACACACCCTGTATAAAATATTCACCATATTCTTACAAAAAGAAGCAATTTTAGTTTTAGGAACAAAAAATGATTTATAAAAAATAACTAAAAAGACAAACCCTGTAAATTCAACTAAATGAAGGGTTTTGTAGGAACAGTAATTACTGAGAAACACTTGAATTTGATCTGTGTTATTATAAACTAATTATTTAATCATTTATCTAGGGAGATACTTCAGTTTTAACAAGACTACGTGATTTTATAATTGTGTTCAATTATTAAGTAGCAGTTTTGACGTTCAGACGGTAAGTTAAATAAACTTAACATTTTTTATATAAACTATAAAGGAAGAGATATTTCTTTACCATATATATATATATATATATATATATATATATATATATATATATATATATATATATATATATATATATATATATATATATATATAGTTTCAGGGTCCCTAGATGACGAAAAACATTTTCTCAATTCTCTCTGTCTGTCTGTTCACGGCGTAGCTACTTACCCGCTTGACTTCAAATTTTGGTCAAAAATTAAGAGTCATATGGGGATGACCTGGTAACATTTTGGAAAAAATCCAATATGGGGAAACAAAATGGCGGACTAGTGAAATGTTAAAAAAAATTTATTAAAAAAATACTCGTTCAATTTATTTCAAATTTTACAGAAACATCACGTATTATATTGGAATCAACTGATAACATTTTGGTACGAATCCAAGATGGCGGAACAAAATGACTACTGAATAAAATATTTAAAAGTTCAGCTTTAAAAAACTGCTTAATGCTTTGATTTCAAATTGTGTTTCATAACTAATTGTAGTATAGGGATCAACTAGTAAAATAGTGGTACTAATTCAAGATCAGGTTTTGCACGTCTTTACGTTTTAGATGCCAAAAAATATGTTTTATCATCTCCGTCGGTCTGTCTGTGAGTCTGTCGGACTCTCTGTCTGCCTGTGAGTTGGCAGCATCGCTTAAAGACTACAAATATTGGTCAAAAATTAAAGGTCATATGGGAAGGACCTAGTAACATTTTGGTAAAAATCCAATATGGCCTAGTGTAATGTCGAAAAAATAATATTAAGAAACTGCTCATCCAATTTATCTCAGATTTTGCAAAGACATCAAGTATTATATTGGAATCAACTAGCATCATTTTGGTACGAATCCAAGATGGCGGAACAAAATGGCGGCTAAATAAAATATTTAAAAATTCAGCCTGAAACAACTGCTTAGTGCATTAATTTCAAATTGTGTGCCATAACTGTTGGTAGTATAGGGATCAACTAGTAAAACTAATACAAGTCGGCCAAACAAATTGGCGGACAAATAAAATGTTTGTAATCGTGAGAAAATCACCCTCGCAGGTTTTACAAATATTTACGTTTTAGCGTCCCTAGAGGCCCAAAAATATTGTTTTATCAATTCCGTCGGTCCGTCTGTCGCTCGATCTGTCTGTCCGTTAGTTCGCGGCATAGTTTAAGAACTAACTCGATTGACTTCCAATTTTGACCATAAATTAAGAGTCATATAGATAAGAGATCATAAAAATCCAGAATGCAAAACTAAACGGTGGCCTAGTGAAATGTTAAAAATTTTATTGTGAAAAAGTTACTTATCCATTAATTTCATATTGTGCATAAACATCAAGTATTATGTTGGAATCAACTAGTAAAATTTTGGTACGAATCCAAGATGGCGGAACAAAACGGAGGTATAGTAAAATATTTAAAAATTGAGGTAAAATATTAGTCAAATTGGAAAATGGCTAAAAGTAATTAGTCATAACGTGATATACATTCTTCTGTTCTTGTTTTGCCGGCATTTTGTCAATTTGCCTGAATTCGTTTAATCATAAGGAATAATGTATTGTTTGCTCGTGTTTTACCGGCTTTTTGTAAAATGCCTAGGAAGATTATAAAAAGCCTAAATTTGCATTATGCCTACAACATATTATATATATATATATATATATATATATATATATATATATATATATATATAATAAATATATATATATATATATACTATATATTACATTTAAAACAATCAATGACCATTTAAAACAAATTTAATATTATACATAGTACGCATCTCGGAAACCTTGGAAACATGTCAGTTTTACGAATATTTTGAGATAACAGTAATTTCAATAGGTCTGGAATTCTTGTATAGAAAAAATATCTCGTTTTTATATACAAGAATTCCATACCTATCGAAATTATTGTTATCTCAAAACAATCGTAAAACTAATTATGTTATAACAAATCAATTACAAAATGGTACTTTATGACTGAATGATGTTTTCGAAGACTATGAAATGATAAAATATCTTCGGACTGATTCACTAGTGTTTATGGCTAACGCAAGCTATAATTCACGGCGCCTAGTGCAGACACCAACTTCCTCTTGGAGAAGACAAGAAATTATCAACTGGCTAACTACTCAAAGGTACAGTTTACACAAAAGTAATTTTATGAAATATGCCGTTGAAGATACAGCAGCACGCAAGAGAAGAATCTTGTCAACCCGAGTGATCAGACGATCGATTGGGTCGACCCTTTCAGTATAATGACAAGAGGTGATGACAGTTCTCCAGTTTCTCTTCTATACATATATATATATATATATATATATATATATATATATATATATATTAAATATGTTTTGTTGAAATAGACTTAGGTAAAAAAACAAAACAATTTTTAGTCCGTGCAGACATGACATGTTTCGCCAACACCGTAGAAACAGGTAGAAGTTTCGAGAAGAGGATAAATTAACATTATAAGTGCTTTGTCAAGGGTGATGACAGATCTAATTATGCTTCTCATTTAATTAATTGTAATTTTATCATTTAATAACAATTTTAAAGTTTTACATACGGAAAAGAAAGGCATAAAATAGAATTTTTTAGAATCTTTAGAATTAAATAAACTTAAACACACAGGTTTATTACATAACGGTCAAACTGACCTGAGCAATTCGCCTCTATTAAATATGTTTTGTTGAAATAGACTTAGGTAAACATGGAAAAAACCCATGGTACACTAGGTATAAAATATTTTACTTAATTCTAATTATATCATCTGAAGAAGCCACAGTGTTGGCGAAATATGTCATGAAAGGTATTTTCTTTTTGATATAGTGGAAGTTTTAAGTAAAAATTGTTGTGTTTTTACTTAGTACAATAAATCTAAGTTATAGATTTTTACCAAGTATCGGCCGAATCGATCCAGTCTTCTTAAGTGTTTATTCATAACATTTAAATGATTGTTATTAACGTGGAATTATGAGTTATTTTTTGCTTTGACAGCATTGCGAACATCATGGTGTCTTATACAGCGTTGCCAATATTGCAATAACTTCGTAATATTTTCCAGCTTACATGATTTTTTTCTGTTAAATATTAATTCAAGTGCGAAATAATATTTACTCATAAATATAAACTAACATGTCTGCACGGACATTGTTTTAGTTTTGGTTAGTGGTTACTTTTGACACAGAGTACACAAGGAATGTGTAAATTGTGATTTTTTTTTGAAAAACTTTAGGATAAAAGTCTCAACTCTGAAGTGTTGTCCCAATTTCAACTATTCTGAAAGGATGCAACGAATATTCAGAAAACTATGCAATAAATATTATGTTTATTAGAATTCTTACTAGCTTTACAGGTTACCAGTCTGTTGGAGTTTCAATAACCTCTCGATTTGAGCTAAATAAGCAAAACGCTTTCTTTTTTATAGAGGACATTTCCCTGGTGGTTCCATATATTTTGATTTGAAATCCGTTCACCCGTTCAACTTCAAAATCTAGTATTTTACTTGACATTTTCGAAAAATGAACATTCGGTTTGAATAACACGTTATTAACCGACTACCCTCATTATAATTTTTATGTATGTATATTTTTCTTAAGTATTATTAAAATATCTAATTTTAATAGTGTCGTTTACTTCTCTATTTGTCACTTTTATATGCATATATATATATATATATATATATATATATATATATATATATATATATATATATATATATATATATATATATATATATATATATATATATATATATATATATATATATATATATATATATATATATATATATACATATACTACAAAAACTTATAATATTCTTAAAAATGTAAACACCAACTAAAGCTAAAAATAGAATATTTAAAAAAATATAGAACCGACTTAAAAAAATGTATTTCTTAAATAAACAAACATTTTCAGGTCGGCACCCAAATAATGACTAATCTGTAATAACATATCAAAAAAATATAGATACACATACACATATTACCTATACTCATTGGTAACGTTAAACTTACTAACCTAATACAGACTTTAATACGTTATTCAGAGAGGTTCAGGTCACTATTTTGAAATCGAACTACCGGGTAAATTTGGTCGCTGCGGGGTTGGAATTGTTTTATAGTTTACGTTTAGTCAGTGGCGGCTCATGGTTAACTTTAAATATATATATATATATATATATATATATATATATATATATATATATATATATATATATATATATATATGTATAAATCGGGAATTTTTCTTTAACCTTATATTTATATTTGGAAACCTTATTTTCTTGGGCCTAGGTTAATAGTAAAAACACAATTTTTCATATCAAGTCAACGTTTCGTTCATTGTGTTGATGTTTCTCATGACTTTATTTTAGTTTGCTTGATCTCTAAAAAAGTTTTTTTTTTCATTAAAACAAAAAAACACAAGAAAAATATATACAAAGACGCAAACATTATATACATACTAGAAACATTAAAAGGTCTAAAAACTTAAAATTGTTACGTTAATAATATTACATATGCTACTTTTGGTAAAATAAAATGTTTAGTTTTGACAAAACACACATATTTTACGACACAAATTAAAAAAAAATAAAAAACTTAATTTTGTTTGTCATAAAGCCTATAATTTATTAACTTCTCTTTAAACCCCATTAAAAAGTAGAGTGCCACAAAAAAAGAAATCAAACTTAGTTTATTCAATTGCGTGTTTGAATTGTTCTAAAAAATATATCGGAATGACAACACAATGCTTAGAAAATAGGATTAAAGGCCATAGGTATACTAAAAATGCCTCTTCTGCCCTTCACAAGCATGAACAAACAACAAAACATGAGTTTAATTTCAGTGCAACCCAGATTTTAGCACAAGATAAGAATTATCGTAAATTGACATTTAAAGAAATGATAGAAATAAAAAATGAGAATGAAGCAGTTAATGATAAAAGAGATATTTGTGGTTTAAGCCAAATATATTTCAACCTAATTAAACAATCAGAAATCATTTAAAATTGAAAAATCTTATTTTCCCTGTATACATTGTAAATAGAAAATAAAATTGCCTCTGTATATCTGTAAAAATATTATTTGCTTAACAGCTAGCTAAACATCAGATAAATGCTAGCGTTTTTATTACTAAAAAAAACAAAATTGATAACCAAAACACTCCAAACTCGATCAGTCTAATATAATTTACAACACAACATGTAAATTGCTTTTCCAAGGTGCGTACCATAAAATTAAGTATTAAATGTTTGTTTTAAATTTGTGTTCTTAAATATAAGTGTTTTGTCCAAACTAAACATTTTATTTTACCAAAAGTAGCATATGTAATATTACTAATGTAACAATTTTAAGTTTTTAGACCTTTTAATGTTTCTAGTATGTATATAATGTTTGCATTAGTTCCTAATTATTATATTTTACTTCACAAAGTCATAAAATCAAAGACCCGAAACAATAAAATGCCTTTATCCCTTTGCAATCACATCCAGTCACATAAATTGTACATATTTTTACTAAAATAACGATTTACTTTTTTGTTTTTGTCTTTACCTTTCTGCCGAATGTTAAGTTCTGTCAAAGGTCGACATCTGGCCTTAAATTCGATACATTTCTCAAAGTTCAGGTCACTGGCGGTTTTTGAAGTCTTAAGATTCTAAACCACTGTGGCTACCGTTATTTAAAACATTAATTTTTCAATTCATTTAAACCATAAAATCAACAAACAAATCTTGAAAATAAAATAACTTCTATTAAAACACGCAATTGTAACATAACGCTTCACATTAAACGCATCCACTGACAAAAATGTTTAAGTTTCCTCGGCGCAGCTGTTGACCCAAAATTTGCCAACGTAAGTCGTATATTACCTATGATGCGCCTCTATGGGAATTCAATCGGGAACTCTCGGGAAAAACTCGCCTCCGTTTATAACCACGAGATCATCGCGGGCCGCCAGCTTTGTGGTCCAACAAAACGAGACTTTCGGAGATCGCTGTGCGAGGCAGCGATAGTGTGACTGCCGCTGAATCAACATGACCATTCAACGAGTTTACACGCTTAGAATAATAAAAGGAATTTCCAAATTTAAAAGAAACTAAAAAATATGACTAATTTATTATTTTCTGTTTGGAAAGATTTATTGGGTGGTCATTAACCATATGACCTAATGGAGGAGCTGCCACTGAAACATCCTGGCATTTTGTATCTGCCAAAAAAAATATCTTTGTTCCCCCTATTATGACTTTTCAGAATATGAGCGCCAGCAATAATATCAATAAATACACTCATTTTGTCGAATGGTCTTCAACCAATCTATCCGGCTGGACAATTTTCCTGATGTTTGGAAAAAGACCTCAATAATTCCGATACATAAATCCATCGATAAAAGTAATATTTAAAATTATCGGCCAATTTGTAAACTCAATATATTTACCAGATGTTTCGAAAAAGCAGTTTATAAACATTTGTTCTTTAGTCAAAAACATAATTGGCATTAAACAACATGGCTTCTACCCGAATAAGTTAAGTTTTCGATTTGAATATAATTTTTCAAGCAGAATACATATTAAAAACTTAGACCGTCGAGTCCGGGTTGACTCCGTTTACACCAATTTCAGTAAAGCTTTCGATAACATCGATTACATTATGCTTCTGGTAAGACTGTATGAGGTCGGGGTGGGCAGAGCGATTGGTTCGGATCTTACCTGTCCAAATGGGAACACCATGTTGTAATTCCCGGTTCTAACTCTGATGCCTTTATCGCTACATGCACAAGGAAGTCACTTAGGGCCGCTCCTATTCGGTATTTATATTAATAACATCAGTCACTGTTTTAAATACTCTCAGTATTTATTCTACGCAGAGGACCTAAAGATTTTTAGGGCAATACGCACAAATTAAGATTGTCTGCTTTTTTAATCAGACCAAATTCGAAGAGTTTTGAGAAACTAGCAATCATTTTATGAACACTAATAAATGTCTTGTAATAACTTACCAGAAATCGATCTAAATTCCTATATAACTATCATATGAGAGGCGGAATTCTTAATCGGAAGGACAGTGCTAACGATCTTGGGGTTAATTTTGAATATACGTTATTATTTAACATTCACATTGAAAAAGTCGTCAGTAGCGTATATCAAATGTTGGGTTCTGTAAACAGACAATGCAGGAAATTCGAAAATAATCATACATTTCTGTCACTTAAACTCGCTTTGAATCGGCTCAGAATACATTTTTAAAAAGTATGGCTTTTAAATCCGCTTTGATCAAGGAATTATAAAAGATCTGTTGACCTTATTTCAGATTGTTAATGCTAATATTGACTCGCCGGAATTACTGGCTATGGTTCCTTTTGCTGTTTCACAGAGGGGTTTAAAAATTATCAACTAATTTATTGTACCCCTTTCAAACACACATAGCTTCTTAAATTCTCCTATGTCAAGAATGTGTGAGTTTGTAACTATTATAAAAACATCGACTTTTTTAACATATCAGTGCACTCTTTATAGAGGCATTTAAAGGTTTAATTTTAGAATAGGAAGTGATGTTGAAGCAGTGGCGGCTCGTGGTGAATTATATTGGGAGGTCAATAACAAATTTAAAAATAGGCATACTTAAAGTAAAAATAAATATCTTATCTTTAAATTGAGCTTTAAATTCTCTTGAAGTTCAGGTCTACTCTTCGTTCTTTAGAATTAGAAAAACGCTGAATGACACGTTTGTTAAAATTGCACGCACATTCCTTTTATAAACGATTTCTCGATACTTAATTGCTAAAGCGGATAGTCCATCTTGGCCCAACCCCTCAACAAAATTTATAAGCCGTCGAAAAACCCCTGGATTTTCATACAAAGCCGTTTCATCATGGCCACGTAGTGCCAGCTCGAATGCCCCACAAAATTTTATTTCATCTACAATCACAACTCAAACATAGACCTCCTTGAAATTGGTTATTTTTGCAAAATAATAAATAAGTACTTTTTAGTTGTTTATTTTTTTGCACTAGTCACTACCAATATGTTTATTTATTCAACTAGTAGGAGGGACTGTCAAACGAATAATTTAATTTCTGAAATATTTTTGGGGGGTCATTGACCAAATGCTTCTATAGAAGAGCCGCCACTGCATTTAGTTTACCTAGGTGTATATTCTATAACACAGCCGTCATGCCGTCAATAAAATCTTCAAGCACAAACCTGGCCAACACTTGCAAGGCCCCTAAAATATTACTGCGCGTGTCTCGAAATACGAATTCGTTATTGGTCTGTTTGGACATTTATAAATGTCCTATAGGAAATCAATATTGCCATTTGCCTTTGGGCTCAGCAATTGGATGGAAATAGCAGTTTGCACTTGCGCAGTTCTACAAGGGGGCCCTGGGAGCAAGTGATTCGGGCATAAGTTTTAAAGGATACGAGGCTAGCTATATATTTGGTTTATGTGTAATGTAATATAAAATATATCAACTATATTTTGTAATGGATGGGTGAGGCTGCTTTGAGCCTCGACTTCAAAATGTCTATATTTAAGGAATAAAATATTATTATTTACTTTTTAGCGATTTTTTTTTAAGTCGGTCCTATTTTTCTTTTTTAATATTTTATTCGTTATTTTCATTGAAAGCGTCATTTCATTCTCTAACTACATAAGACCTTCTTTCATATTCTATAAATTTAATAAGATCTTGATCATTATCCCTCAAGATATACATAAATTCCGCAGTTTTCTATACAGTGAATTAAAATGAAATCGGGTTGTTGTTTGGCAAATTTACAAAAATGCTGACCTTAAAATCAAATTTTGCAAATATTGACTTCTAACAGCCACCAAAGAGTGTTTGTTAGTCTAGCAGTCACAATAGCTCTTGGTCAGCGGTCACTGAAGTCTAATAAACGATTTTGCTGACAGTTACAACAAAACCAAGAGCTACTTTAACTTACCCGGCCACTAATAAACCGACCCTAAGAGTTTTCCCGAAATATCAATAATACAAATTTCCATATGTAGGGAACGTTATGGGGGACAGAAAACAGTTCAACTTTTTATAGCAGCTTTAGATGCTTTACATGTGATGGCCACCAGTAGCGAAATGCTGTAAACCATACTGAAACTTTCCAATTCTGTTTTAGGTCTTTTTCTTTTGCCAAACATGGCGAAGACTTACTTGGTACTGTTTGCGATATCGCTATCGTTGACAGTAGGACTAACTGTAGGTTACAATATTAGCGATTACAGGTTACCGACCTATGGAACTCCTACGCAATACTACTTAAATATTGACTTGAGATCTCCAGAAAAGGATACCTTTAGAGCAGAAAGTTGGATAATTGTAAACGTTACAGGTTAGTTTAATTTAGAACCCTTTATTCATATGTAAAAGGAGCGCATAACTCAGCGCTTTAGCCGGTTCCGCCTGTCCTGGAGGTATAATGTGGACAAGTCGCAAAACAACTATAAAATGTACAGGGTTTTCAATCATATTTTTACACCTACTTATAGGAGATACAAATAAAATTTATATACAAAAGTTTTAGTTACATCTCTCTCATTCTTTCTCCTCTCTCTATCTTACGCATTACGTCTTATAGAAAAGTTTTTATAAATTTTCTCAGTTGCCTTTAAAGATAAACTTATCAAAAACGTGGTATATTTACAATCAGTAGGAAGAGTCCTATTTAAGGGAACAATAATGCACAGGGTATCCCGGTTTAAAATACGAAAGTTGTGTATTTCCCGCTTTTTAAGCTTTTTTAAGATTGTTAAAAAATAATACAAAAATCCTAGGGTGAGGCATAGTTAACTGCTTTAACGTTGTTCAAGTACCAAATAATATCAATCGCAATAAGTATGATGACTGTTTTATGTTACCATTATACAGCGTGTAACAACAGTAAGGAAACGGCGAAATATCTCAAGTACCGCTTACCTGAATTTATTGAAAATATGTACACGTAGGTATGAAATTTTTTTTTCATTGCTGCTAAGTTTACCATTTTTCTGTTAAAAAAGGGAAAATTATTTTGTTTAAGGGACCACCCTATATTATATTACTTTTTTAAAATCTTCGTAAAATTCTCATTACTTTTTATATAGAGCACTTTTTATGAAATTCAACAGTTTTTGCGAAAACACGGGTCTAATATCCATAATTTAATGTATTACATTTTATTAAAATAGCTGCACCCAAAAGGTTACCTGTTATGTTTGACAATGCCAATTTTGTTGATCTACAGAAATGGATCGTTTTGAAACTTATATTAATTATACTGGGTTATGGGGCCAGAATGCGAAACTTGCAAGATGTTTGTAACATTTTTAATGACAAATATCCTAACAGAAATCCAATAACTAAATCTACCGTAGGTAAAATTAACAAAAAATTTCGTGAAACTAGGAAGGTAAAAGATGCTGTACGTTCTGGCAGACCGGAAAACACAATAATTCCTCATCTTGGTACCAAGACACTAGGTTGTAAAAAACAACGGAAACAATACAATACAATACAAAAAAGAAATACCTAATACAACAAACAATTAATAATAAGGTGTTTAATATGTTGTCCATTTACTTCCTGACAGTAGGACAAATACTGTGGAAAAACATTTAATACGTTAAAAAGGATACCAGCCTCCTCGATCTCGCGTCTACATTCGATTTCTATTCGCTCCTTTAAATACTCGAGGGCTTAGTTTTATGCACCACATTTTTAAGGTGTCCCCACAAAAAGTAGAAAAGTCCGGATTTTCTGTTACGCCTTGAGGTCTGTCAGAACGTACCTTTCCAGTTTAACAAAATGTTTTGTTAATTTCAATTACAGTAGATTTAGTTATTGGTTTTCTTTTAGAATATTTATCATTAAAAATGTTACATATATCTCGCACGTTTCGCATTCTAATCCCATAACCCAGTAGAATTAAAATTTCAATTATTTGGGTTTCAGTTAAACGATCCATTTTTCTAAATCAACAAAACTGACATTGTCAAACATATCAGGCAACCTTTTGTGTGCAGGTATTTTAATAAAAGGTAATACATTAAATTGGATATTAGACCCTTATTTTCGCAAAAACTGTTGACTTTCATAAAGTGTTCTTAACAAAAAGTATTGATAATTTTACGCAGATTTTAAAAAAAGTTATATAATATAGAGGGTTCCATTAAAAAAAAATCTTTTTATAACAGAGAAACGACAGCAACTGGCCATTGGATATGGCATAATTTCATACCTAACTGTACATATTTTTATCAAATTCAGATAAGACTTCATAGGGGAGACCGGTGAAGATTGTAACAAAAATTACATTCGAATGAATCACCCTTCAATTTTCGGCAACAAATGAACATTATATTTTTTTAGATATGCTTAAAAACCTGACAAATAATATCAATTATTTTGAAGTAAAGAAAACAGAAAGTAAAGATTATTTCATAAAAAAATAAAATGTAATCGCATAACAAGTGTTTCAGACGACACCTTGCAGGTATCATTTCTAACAGGTGTGGGGATCAATAGTAACAAAATCAAAAGTGGGGGAAACTGGGCACTATAATATTTTTATTTATCTGATTTATTCACTTTTCATTGAATAATATACCTGCCTTGTGAAAACAGAAATATATGGAATATAAATCAAACGAAATAAAAAATTATAAATTTAATTCCAAACCTGTGAATACAAAATAACTGATTAAAGTATGAAACGAAGTAAGAAATAAGCTTCTAACGAGATATTGAATATATAAAAACTAAAAACAATAAAAGCATATTGGCTTTCCATTTTTTAAATCTCAACATCGAAAACTAACCTAACAACTTAAATTAAATGAGGTTCATACAATTTTTTTATTAATCTGAATAATCTGTATCGGATTGGCAGTTGCGACAAATAAACGAAGGATTCGCTTTGGAAAAAGGTCTTAGTTATTCTGGGGTATATTTTATTCCTCTGGTCGGTACAGTCTTGGAGTCTGAAGAGGTAGGTGGAGTAATGTCCCCTATGTTTTTTGAGATAGGATCCTCAGAAAAAATCTCAGCTGTGGAACTCCGACAAGCTTTAGACGGAGAAGACAACGAAGTAGAATTGGGGCTATTCTGCGATGAGTGCAGCACACAAGAAACGGGTGGAATAAAATCCTTGGATATAGACGCCTTTGGAACGCATGTGGATCAGAAAGCAATTTTTCTTGTCAATTCGTCGTTAGGCAGAATATCTTCCAAAGGCCTACCTATTACAGAACTAGGTGCAAATTCGTCATCTGCGAAAATGTTTTTATAAAATGGACAAATGTCTGTACAAGCAAGGCCAACACAAATATTTTTAGGCCTTATAGCTTGTGGTAAATCATTTCGGACCAAGCCGGGAATGTTAATATGGTCATTAGCTTGTCAGGATTATTTCTTATCCAACTGTCATACTCTTTATTATAAAACTTCTTAAACGGGCCAAATACAGAACGATCAAGTGGTTGCAATTTGTGTTAAAAATGGTGCTGAAACGAAAGTCCGAAATATAATTTAGCTGCTTCCTTAACGTACCTGCCGAATTCCAGGTCTTGCGGCTGGGAAAATACCTTGTTGTAAGGCTGTAACCAACTTGCGGTTGATTATTTCTCTTGAGCGCATTCAACGTTGGAGCGACACATGACAAACCTGAAACTCTCTAGCTGCAGCTTTTACTGCTACATTGTCATCTAAAACCCTATTTGCAGCTTCAACATAGGTTTCGCGTTGACTCTGGACTCTGTTACAATCGCCACCCATGTTTATATTACAATTGACATCGACCAATGCCTATCATATGGTTGCGGTTTAGAACGACAAAAAAACAACAATATAAATTATCAAAACACGATATCTAGAAGCCGAAACTAAGCTCTTTCCACTGATCTAATTAAAATAAAAATCAAAGACATGCTTCCGAACTTATTCAATAATAAAAATTAATGTAAATACTAACTTTTTGCAACAAAAAAATACTATCTATGGGTATAACAAGTTTACAGAACAAATGCATTCTAACGACTAACTCTCAAGATGTGCTCCCACTAATAACTATGCCGTGTTTAGTTGAGAAATAATTGAATAGATCGGCGGTAAACTGATCGTTACAATTGAAATTTTACAATTGTCACCGGTGTCCCCTACGCGTAGATGTAATAAAAATATTGTGTTTTAAAAACAGGTTTTTTAGTAAAGCCATCATTAAAGCGTATCCAGATAAATAATAAGAAATGAAAACTTTGCTAATATTCGGATATATTAGAAAAAGGTGATTAACGGGTAGACCGAGAACTAAACGGCTCGTATAATATGGTACGTTCCAATTTGCAATTAAAAGCTTGATGTCTGCTTTTGCAAGCTGCTTATAAACTTTGCTAACACTTTTCACGGCTCACGCCCTTAAAAAATTAATTTTCAAAAATATTTGTATTTTGTTTATTTTGAAGACTAGGTTTACAAAGTGCCATCATCATAAATCAAAATACATTTTTCAGTCAGTCAACAAATCATAGTACTATTTTATAAGTATAGATAGACTAAGATGTCTCAAAAATAATGTGATATTTGAATAAAGAATTTTTTATTTCAGAAGAAAACACATATGAGTTAGTTCTAAATGTACATCCCGATTATATTAATATGACTTCGATGACTGTAGAGGTCTACACAGCTACATTTATATGTTCAATAGACGACTACAGTAACCAAACCCAGATAATGGCATTGAAGTGTATTTATGACTTATTTGGTAAGTAAAGTATACTGTACTCATTAAGCTGTTTGTCCTCCTTGTAAAACTGAACCAGAATATTTTTAAATATTTTAAGATGACCGTGTAAAAAAGACCACAAACACAAACCTTATGGCAAACAGGTTTCAATAAAATTTGCCAAATGTTGTAGTTCTTAACCTGAACAAAATATTTTATGAGCATGAGCACGTCAGAATACTACTCATTTTGAAACTGTTAAGCTTTTATATCAGCAAGATTTGATTGAAATGACTTTGTGTTAGCTCTTTTAAGATAGGTAAAATATATTTCGAAAGATTGTCACACAGGCGTATTTAAGGACAGGGTTGAACCACCTCGGGAGCTGTTGATATATTAAGTAAAAGATATTTTTTTATTATATTAAAGCAGAGGACTATTTTATCTTTTGGTTTTTTAGTCAATAAAAACAATTATTAGTCTCAGACCCCCTTCCCCTTCCCAAAAACGAAATCCTAAATATGCTGCTGAATTTTCATGTGACATATAAGGGTGTCCATGGATGGAGCTGACAATACGACAAATAGACCAACAATTGTATTTTCGAGAAAAGGTTATTTAGTCGGTTAGACCTACTTTATTTGCAATTTTGTAAAGGAAAGATACTTGGATACTAAAAAAGCATTTTGTAAAGATATTTTTATTTACGAATATTTCTAAATAATTCCAAAATTGAATAGTGTATGTGATTTGTCGTTTAAAAATTAAAATGTTAAGATACTGTAAAAACTAAACAGCTTATCGAAGTGAATTTAAATTCTCTGTTCTGGTACTGTACAAAGATCGCATGATATCTGGAGTATAACCGGTCTATAAGAGAATATGCAAACAAGCCAGATGTGCACCCACATAGAAAATATGGCTGTATTATTTTACTTCCTTCATACAAAGTATTGTAATGGTAAAAAAATTTACTCCCGAGATTTTTTCAGATCTTTACGTTTTAGTGTTTCTGGTCCCCGAAAAACACGTAATTTCATTTCCGTCAGTTTGTCGTTCTGTCTGTACGCGTCATAGCTCAAAAACTACTAACCCGAGTGACCCGACGAATTGAAACCGTCGATATAAAAGCATCACTTACATAGCTTCGAAAGGACCAGGTACATCCGGAGACGGAGGGATATAGTAGTCATTCAAGAAGTTATTCGAACAAGGCACTAAGCGCAAAAGAAAACGGTGGAACATATAATTCCTGCATTAGCAGAAACAGCATACTTGATACTTGGGAAAACTCAACCAAGTAGGTAAACTGGTGCATCTTTAGTTGCAAAATGCAACCTGATGTAAGATAAACCAAGATATTACCAATACTCACCAGAACCGGTGCTGGAAACAGGGGATTTCTTACTTTATTGGGATAGACCAATTATTATTATAGACAGGACAGTAGATTATAACAGACTGGATATTGTGTTGATCGTTAAGAAAAATAAAAAACCAGTTGGAATTGAGATAATTTGCTTATTAACACACAACTCAATATTCAAGTCCGAATCAGAAAAAGCCACTAAGTACAAGAACTTAGCCATAGAGCTCAAGCACGTTTGGAACCTTGATAACGTCGAAATCATCGCTGTAGTTATCTCGGCAACAGAAGTAGTGACTAAGAACTTTATACAAAACATAGAAAGGCTAGGAATACCAGAGCACGTCTATCAAGAAATCCAAAAGTCTGTCATACTCCAGACGTGTCACATTACTAGAAACATTCTAAATGCTACAGGACAAGATATTTTCCGGAAATGTTATATCTCTGCAGAAACAATCGAACACATAACATCTGGATGTAAATTGTTAACAGGAACAAAGGTATAATGCAGTAGCCAAAATTATTCATCAGGCACTAGCAAAAAAATATAACATACTATCTAAAGGAAAATCATATTACCAATATTCCCTTTAAAGCATATTATAAAACAAAAAATTTAAAATTCATTGGGACTTAGCCATTCATACCGACAAAACAGTTATACATAACAGACCAGATATATTCTTTAAAAATAAAACAGAAAACATTACCTACCTATTAGATATTGGGATACAATTAGATGCAAATGTAAAAAAAAATATCAAGAGAAAAAAAAATATCAGGAACTGGCAACAGTAATTGAAAGAATTTCGAAAAAGTACAAATTATTCCATTTATCATCTCGCCTCAGGTATCACACAATCATCATTTAGCGATCATCTTCTGCAACTGAAACTTGAGGAAAATCTACTCGCGGAAGTTCAAAAGTCAATAATACTGCATACATTAATGACAAGATCGTTTCTTAATCAAAAATGAATTCTTGGGCTAAGCCCGTCTACTGAGAATGCTAACCAGTATCAACTGTGAAAAATAAAATAATAATAATAATAACGAACGAGGGTGAATTACCAAAAATGGAACTAAGAACTTGAAATAATATGGGAAGAAACATCGAGGAGAAAGATAGGCTATAACCCTAATGCAACTTGGCTTAGTTAGAAAGAGAAAAGTGCGCTAACATACCCTAAATGGAATTTCTCAATGTAAAAGAGCAAGACCTCAAGGTGGTGTTAAAGAAAGCACATAAATGGAAAGCAGTCGGAAGGGACCACATTCTGACCTGACCATTGAACACGGTACTGCTAAACACAAAATAGAAGATAAAGTTACAGCACAAATCAAGTAAATGCTTAAACAAAAATAAAAAATTAAAAAACTATCCTGGAACAATTGAATAGGAAAGTAAGAACACTAATGACTGAAAACAGAATACACCACCCACACGCATGTACAGAAAGGATATACATGCCTAGAGCAATGAGCAATAAGCAAGAGAGGACTAACTAACATGAAGATACTATGCGGCAAACAGGTAAAATGTCTAAAAAAAAGTTCTATCGAAAGAGTGCAATTTGCATGCACTAATATGTTCCTCCGACAGATACTCGGAGCTTGATCTCAGAAAACCAGAACAATGGAATACACTTACACTCCACGAGGCAAAAGAAAGGTGGCTGCGAAAACCGCTACATGGCAAATATCCATCAGCATTGATTCCGACAGGAAATAAATCTACAGAATGGTTAGTGACAAGCCAGTTGTTTGCTGGGACTGAAGGTTTCATGACGGCTATTCAGGCCGAAACATATCATGAAAATGAGGATGGAGTAGGATAAGTGTCGAATATCTCAAAGGGAACCAGAGAAAATAGAACATATTATAGCCGGATGTCAAGCGATGGCCCCTACAGAGTATATGAAAAGACATAACCTAATGGCTAATATCATTCACCAAAAACTTGCAAGTATATATAAGCTGAAAAAAGATGAAACACAATATTACAAATACATATCTGCGCCGGTTCTTAAAAATTATAACTTTAGACTTACTGGGGCACGATCATTGTAACAGACAGACCACTTGCAAGCAATCGTCCTGACATCACACTTAGATAAGAAAGAGAAACAGGCCTTCTTCATCGATATTTCCCTTCCGTCTGACCACAACCTAAAACCAAAAGAACGAGACAAACAATTATGGCCTAGCTTAATAATACAAAAATATACTTAACTAAATACCATGCACGTAATTCCTGTAGTGATCTCTGCAACGGTGTTGGTCACAAAGAAGTTAGTCAGCTACCTAGAACAAATAAACATATGTGAGAAGAAGTAATAAAACTATGCAAAGTCCGTAATACTTGAAACATGTAGGATTATCAAAAAAACTCTAAATATCCCGTAAACACAAAATTAAACTTACCCATCGCAGTGACTAGCGTAAAGCGCCAGTGACGGTTAGTATCCTGAAATAGGAGGAAAAAAATAATAATGATAATAAATTAGAAACTAAAAAAAATTAAATAAATGACAGTTTATAGGATTTGTTTATTACCAGATAATTATATGCAAATATAGACTGTGTAATATGTACGTAGTGAAATTCTATACGATAGAAGTTCCGGGTAAAGGCGAATTTAAGTTAAAATAAAATTTTTATGTTGTTAGAGTATCTGAAAGTGTACAGTTTTCTAATAAAAAAGATACACTTTTTGAAATAGAAAGAAATAAAAAATGGAATAATACTGACTTTCCGACAATTTTAAAGAAAAAACAACATACTTTTACTGGGGATATTTCTAATAAGACGTTCAAATATAGACGCATTTTAGAGTTACACCGATATATTCTTAAAGCAAAAAGAATTACATATTTCTATTTTAGTTTTTTATGGATTTTCCAATAACATCAACTTTCGAATAAATTAAACAAAAAATACTTTGAGATATTTGTTAAATCCTAATCCTAACCCATTTTTCCTATAAGCGTGCAGAAAGTGAGCACTTTCCGCACGCATATTAGTGCAGAAAATTAGTTTTTGCCGCACTAGTACGGAAAGTAATTTACTTTTTGCGCTAGTGTTTGAAAGAGGTAAGAAAGAAGCAATTTGTCACCTAAATTTGTAATTCTTCAATATAGTAAAAAAATCTAAAGTTCATCCCATTTTATTTATATAATAATTTTGACTTTCATCGTATTATAATCTCATATCATTGCAGTTAGCTTAATGCTAAGAAACCTTAGTTACAATTGTTTCAACAATAGTGTTAATAGACAAGTCTCGGTTGCGATGACACCAAAAAGTAATAACAACAATTTATGCGATGTGTGTGATTTAGTTTGCGTTGTTATTTGTAATTTTGTGCTTTTAAAAGACGGTTTCGCACTCAACACGCATAACATAGAGGAAGATGTAAATCCTGAGTATTTTGGAAGGAGCAGCAGTAGTCAACTTACAGATATTGCGAAAAATATCGCCATAGATATGAAAAAAAATACAAGGTTTTTACACAATAGTGCAAGAAGAAACGGTTAAAATCTTTTAAATAAGAAGTATTTCTAGCCTATTTTGGCGAAAAATCTGAAACCTACAAATCTTCTACACTATGGTCAATTTCTTCAATGCTCAAATTGATAGTATATGGGTAAATATTCAAAATTAACAGTATTTTTGAAAGGGAAAACGTAGTACAAAACGCGGAAATTGCAAAATTTTTTTCCGAGGCCCCTGATGATGTCTAAATTAACCATTGATAACATTGAAGACAAAGAGACCCTACTAATCAACAAAATCTCTGATACAAAAACTTGTATTGTCAGAACATTTGTAATCGGTGGAGATGCAGTTCACCTTCGACTTTATAGGAAATATGTAGCTCTATGTCCTTCGAACACACCTCATCGTGGTTTTTTTGTAAACTACAAACAGGGAAAATGTACAATAAAATGTGGAAAGATGCCATCCAATATTGCCGGATACCTGGGATAGCCAGATGCAGAAATGTACACGGATCACAGTTTTCGCCGATCTTCTACAATGTTAGCTGATTCAGGAGAAAATATAATGGTAGATAGAAATCCATTACCGTGGCAGAAGGCTGGAAGACTCAATAGAGAACAAAAAACAAATTGCACAAAAAATTTTACCGAGAAGAAAGTTGGAGGTGAAGCTATTTCATTTCCATTAACAAGTACTGCAACTTATAATAAACACAGTTTAGAACTGACATCTTATCTAAATGTAAACAATCCGACAAACTGTTTAATAAAACAATAATTTAAAAATATATCGTTATTTTTA
The DNA here is from genome assembly GCA_030620095.1 of Kuschelorhynchus macadamiae. Classification (NCBI taxonomy): domain Eukaryota; kingdom Metazoa; phylum Arthropoda; class Insecta; order Coleoptera; family Curculionidae; genus Kuschelorhynchus; species Kuschelorhynchus macadamiae. The sequence continues at coordinate 1,229,386 of JAUTXW010000282.1, forward strand.
TTTGTGCATAAATGTAACATGTATGTGCGTTTTGTAACTATTTTTGAAAGTCGCTAAGGGTAAATGCAGCTTAGGAAATCTGAAAACCACATTTGAAATATTTTAAACTTCTAATTTGTGTTAATATATATAAAAATAATAAATAAAAATGTATAGTAATGTACCTCATATAACTCTTGCGGAAAGTGAGTTTTCCGAACTCCGCCAAACTGCAGTGTAGTGCGGAAAAGTATCAATTTCCGCACCAGTTAGGTAAATAACTATTGTTTCACGTTAGATCAACGACACAACATGGGTACCATGATCCCTGTCTGGAATATGTCCTGCAATGCCGCAGGCGCAATGATCTATTTTCGTCAAATTACGACCTCCATTTCGCTCTTTTTAGGACTCACCAGGACGTTTCACATTCAAACCGCTATAGACTAGCGAGCTCTAGAAGGGCGAAATCGCGATCGTCGTTTGACTGATATGGACCATTGCGCCTGAGGAATTACAGGACATGTTCCAGACAGAGGTCATGTTATCCTTGTTGTAACGTTGGTGTAACGTGAAACAGAAATATATTATGAATATTTCTCCCAAAGAAAGTCAGAAATCAACAGTGTAATTCAATGCCTGTCGCGGTATTAGCCAGCGGAGTAGTTGTTTCGGTGAATTCATCTTGTAGTATATGATTCTTGTGCAAAATTTAAGGGAAATTGGACAGTTTTTTAGTAATCATTTTTTAAACATTTCTCTTGATTTATTTTCAGCCCCAAACTGTGTGTATTTTAGACTTAAATATTTTGAAATATATAAACAAAGATATTTTAACCAAATTTTGCTGTATACGAACCTAAAACTAATATTTTAAGTATTTCTTACACTACTAATTTCCCTGAAAGAAAAAAGGCTTTTCGGGTGGCTATATTTTCAAAACGGCTCTTACGATTTTGAAGTGCTCATGATATCTTTTGAGTAAACTACTGGACTGAGCGAATGAGACAAGTAAATGTTTAGGTAAAATTTAGGTGCTAAAATTTTTAAACTGATATGCGGTTTTCAGATATGTCTTGCAAATTTTAATTCATATTATTGATTTTTAGCGCAAAACTTGCCTGAACTAAAATGTTATTTATACAAACTAAAATGTTATTTATTCAGGGTAGTAATTTTACTTAGAATTTCACAGACACGTTGTTATTTAACATAAATTAGAGATTTTGTTTTTTTTTAATAATGAATTAGTCTTTGGAAAATGAATATTTTAATTAAAAGTAGCATTTGAAACAATCGTGTAAGCTGTGGTGGTGGCACCGCGGAGGCATGCAAATTTCGACGAATAAATTATTACGTACAATGGCTTTTACACACTCTCACCCCCGATGTGATGGCATGTAAAGATTTTATAAACCCCCCTCCTTCTTGGGTCACTTCTATAGTTGATAAACGGTCCTAAAAAGAAAAAAAATTTTCTATGAAAAAACCAATAAAATTTACCCCAGCTTTTTTATTTTAAATACGAACCTGTATATTTTTATTATATTAACCTTTATTTTCAAAATGACTATAAAAGGGTCATTTATTTTAAATAAAAACCTGATTTTTAAAAAAATAGACATTTTAATTACCGCATAAAATTACCGACACATCTTTAAAACGGTAATTTTTACGGCGAAAATGACTGTGGAAAAAAATACAAAGGAGAAGTGAAAAAAAATAAAAAAATTCTCTAGGTACCTAGAACGTTTTTTTAATTCGAAGTATTCTTAAAAATGAAGAAATAAGTTTATTTTAGACTGTTTAAAATACGTATTTTATAAATAGCAGTGGCTCAATCAGGAGGGGGCTATGGGGTTGCAGCCCCCCATGAGAAAACATATATGGGTATTAAGGTAAAGCATAATAGATTTTTAATTGTTTTGTACCTGTGCTCTGGACCCCCACCCCTCCCGTGCATTATGGTATTATTATTTTTTCCCTCATACAGGGTGTTAGTCAATAAGTACGACAAACTTCAGGGGGTGATTCTGCATGAACAAATAATGATAGTTTGCTATATAAACGTATGTCCGCAAAGGATTCGTTTTCCGAGATACAGCGTGTTAAAGTTTTCGTTAAAATCCGACGATCTTTTTATTGCTCTAAAACCGGTCGAGATATGCCAATGAAATTTGATGGATTTTAAAAGGTAATTATGGCGCATTTTTTGACATGCAATTAAGAATTTTATATTCATCTTTGGCGCGCGTACGGGTAATCTCAATTTTTTTAAAGAAAATAATGTTACGCCACTGAGACATTTCAATTTAAATCATTTTTGAATTCGTCGTTCAATTTCTGACAAAAAATTTCTCTTGCCTTTTTTTCGTATTAGAGCGTATTTTTCATTTCTTTGATACATCATCAAGATCTATCTAATACAATATTAAACTAGAACAATATCAGAAAATATCACTAATAAAACTTTAAATAGATGTAAAGCTACAACAAATGTTGAAAATGACCTCCCTCAGACGTGACACAAGATTCAACTGTTCGCCTCATTGATTGTCGTTGTTGTGTCAGGGAATTTCTTCAAGAAGAAAATTTAACTCTTCCTGTAGGAAATTAGGGTAAGATTCGCCTGTTAGTCGTTGTGGGAGGAAATATGGACCAATTAAATGATCATCAATTATCCCCAGCCATACATTTATTGAATACTGATGATGAAAATGAGCTTAAAATATCATGTGGATTTTCCTCAGTGATAAGTGATTATTATAGAAATTTCGTAAACACTGTCGTCCAAAAGTAGCCTCCTCAGTAAAGAAAACGGCATTTAAAAAAAGTGTCCTCAGTAAAGGAAACGTCATTTAAAAAATTTGGAATTTCAGCGATTTGATGAAGAATCCATTGGCAAAAAAATAGGCATGGAAAAAAGTCTATAGGTAGTGGAGTGTTCACACATTGAATATGAAACGGACACAATTAATTGCTGTTCTTTAAGAATTTGAAATACAGTGAAGTTGCTTACATTCAATGTGTTAGCAACTTTTCGAGTACTTATTTCAGGAGACTTCGCAATTAACTCGAGAAGTGCCTCTTCTAGTTGCACAATTCATACTTCTCGAGGGCGCCCGCAGTCAGCCGTTTGTTTCTTAAATGTACCGTTTTCGCGCAAACTTTGGTGAAGAGGAGCAAATATTATGTGATGAGGACCCTTCGTCGAGCTTGCCGACCATTTCCATTACTTCGACCATAAACAAAATGCATATCTGACAATTCCGCATTTGTAGAATTTTCCATTCTTTTCGATAAAAGAAAAAATAAAAATAAAGAAACGCTAATTTGGCATTTCGTTAAAATATTCGTATTTAACAGAGAAAAGTTGACAGTAGCCTACTAGATAATGTATTAAAGAAATGCAAAATACGCGTTAAGATGTTTTATTTTTTTGCATAAAAACCGCACGCTATACGAAAAAAAGACAAGAGAGATTTTTTGTCACAAATTGAACCAAGAATTCAAAAATGGTTTTTAAGCAATAAATAAATCGTCAGATTTAACAAAAACTTTAACACCCCGTACCTCGGAAAATGAATCATTTGCGAACATACGTTTCTATAGCAAACTGTCATTATTTTTTCATGCAGAATCACCCCCTGAAGTTTGTCGCACGTATTTACTAACACCTTGTCATTAGAAATTATGCCCCCCCCCAAGCTAAAAATCTGGTTGGGCTACTGATAAATTGTAAATGTATCTTTTGTATAATGCGACAAGATTGAATTCTAAATGGCTCCCCAGATGTCATTTTGAAAACAAAAGTTAACTTTTTATATATCGTTGAAAAGCTAATGTTAGGCTGAATACGACATTCCCTAAAAATATGTAGTCCTGTTTAAAATAAAAAAATAGGGATCACTTCCGGTAATACCAAAAGTAACTTTTAATTGTTTTTCATAGAAAATTTTTCTCTTATGGATTTATAGAAATGTCTCAAAAATCAAATTAATATGTTTAAAACTAAAAGAAAATGGCAGCTTGTTTCATATCTCCTAGGTCTCCTGGTATTGGCAAATTTGGTTCTAAAAACAACACCTATATATTTAAAAATATTAAACTTAGAGAGGAAACAAAAAAAACCATTTTAAGAAAATTTTCATTACTCCTTAAAACTTAAATAAAAGCTTTAAAATTTAAATTTGCTTTTATGCTACAGGATGATGAAATCTACGTAATGATCTTTAGGATCGCTACGTTTTTAACTATTCTTAACATTATTTTTGCACACTCTGTATATTTTCTGGGTAATGCAGACCGTATAGATTATAAAAAAATAAGACTTAAGGGTTTGCTGGCAAGAAAACTTTACATCAAACGGCTAATAAAAAGTTACAGCTTACTATGTAAGAAAAATCTCCTTTTTTCAAAAAGAATCATATTTCAAAAAATACGTATAACGTTGAAAAAACTTTTCAAATTATTTTTTTATTTCACCAAGGATTAAGTTGACCTCACAATTAGTACTCAAAAATCGTTTTTGTAAATTTTTGGAATAAATAAAAAAATTTCAAAGTCTTGTTTGACACCCTGTATAAATAACTTTTTAGCTTAACTACAAATTCGGTTGTCCCGTGTCATTGAACGAAAGACCACCATGATTTGTTTTTCAGAATGTTTTCTGGTGACATGGCGACCATTCTCCCGCCCCTATTTTTATCATTTACAGCTATTTTCATTAATGAATTGTTGAATTTTATGCAAACAGTATGTGAAGCAAAAAGTCATACAAGAAGTTACGTTCTCAGCAATTAACACCCACAAAATAAAACTGACATTTTAACTTACTGACTAGCAATAATTTTATTATTATTTATATTCTATCGAATGTGTCTATTCTTTACTCTTTCGCGAAGAGATTAAGTATAGGCCACACTCATTCGCTCGGAAGTTTAGGCACTCATTCGGTCGACTGCAATCGGCTTCGGAACTTTCGTTTACACTGTAATGACTCAACGCAAGCTTGTCTTCTTAGAAGGGACTTGGTGTTTAGTTTATATTAATACTAGTTCTTTGTTCCGTCAGGGTTATGACTTATGTTGGTTTTTTTAAATCAATAGAGTTCATCAGTTTTGACAAAGATATTGTGCTGCTGCTTGCCTTTTTAGAAGTAGATGAAGAAAATAATATAAAAATATTTATATGTATTTTTTATTCCACATTAAAAATGTTGCTCCAGGAAGTCTGCGCCAAACTAACAAACAGTAAAACGTTAAACGCGTAATATTAGACATCAAAATACCGAATTGACTGAATACATGATTATATTTTTGTGATTAAATACAGTGGGGGCTCGCGGGTGAAAAAGTAAGTGAAGTGCAAATGAAGCAAGAAAATATCGCAATAATTTTTTTTCCACAATATTTTTATATGTGGAGGGGGTAGAATATTTTTTATGACTTACCTAAATTTTGTATACTAAATCAATACTCCTATCCTTCATAGCAGCAAATTTGTTTATAACATCCTCATAAAATGAATGAGTTGCCCTAATCTCCTCCAGAAATTCCTTTTGAATTCAAATATTGCCAAGAGAAGTAAGTCTTTCTTGAGATATTGTATTTCTTAAATAAGTTTTTACACATTTCTTTCCACTGAAGCACTTGTCGACGTTATTGTCAAGATAAGGGAAAACAATTTATATGCTTCGGCAAAAATATATTTATTTTTATTAATTTTTTTCACTACATTTTATTAATTTTTTTCACTGCTCTTTCAGCGATATATTCCAATTGCTCTCATTGTCAAAAATAAGAACAAGCTTATTTTTAAGTCGTTGACTTTTTGAAAATATTTCCCCAGATAACTGTAATAAATTTTCAAACAGGCCAGTCGGAAAATTTAAACTATATTCGGAAAATTTAGCAGAACCTGCCAAACATGAAAATGTAAGTTTTTCACAGTCTTGAAATCTTAGTGTCATTTCCATTAAAATAAGGTCCAATATTTCATTAAAAAGGCTTCTATACTTAGCCCTAATTTCTTCAGGTGAAAGCTTAGCAAGCTCACGTTTGTAATGATTTATTTCTGTAATGGAATTTGCTTTATCGAAACATGGACGTCTGATATTATGGTGTAAGCGCTTTGCCGGACTGAATGAAACTATGCAGATAAAAATTAAAGCTGGATTAATTGAAATTTGTGACCAGTGCTGCAACTCTGCAGCTCTTATTAAGAAATCGCCCTTGAGTTGCATTGTCATTATCTTATTTTTAAGTTTTAAATATACGTATGTTTATATACGTTCATAAAAAACTATTATCAAGGATGTAAATTAAAAAAAATTTGTTCTATCGGTGGAAAATTAAATTACATCCGTAGGATTTTTGAGGATGTTAACCGCATTTTCATATATTTTTGTGCAAGAATATAAGTGCTGTAAAAAGTAATTTGTATGACTAGAAATTTGTTATAAACGACAAAAAAGATTATAAGCGTAATCTATATATTTAAAACACTAGACCAGATTTTTTTTCAAGTTCATGACAGAGTTTTACTGCATCAATTTCCATGATTTTTTTTTGGTCGTCTGGCTACCGAGACTTTTCAATACTATTTTTGTATTGTTTTATTGCGAATTGTTTCTATAAAATCTATGTGTTTTTCTTCAATAACTTATCCGGACGATATGGTGAATGCGCCTCATATTCTTATAATTCCACCGAGATCTAAGGTCTGTCGGGCCAGCTTGTTTTGTTTCGTTCAATGTAAGACATTTTTAGGACCACCGTGAATATCAAAAGCTATAACATATAAAAACACAGCAAATTTCGTTGGAGCTGGTTTTTCATAAGGTTTGAAACGGCCTCTATATTAGGGCGAAGCAAACAGGGCGACGTTTGCTTCACCTGGTTATTTAAGGTATTCTATTTTCATTGTTTTATTTTAGGAAATTATACGGAAAATACTACCATTGTAATGGATTACACAGCAAAATTCTCAGATGAGCCATATGGTCTCTACAAAAGTAAATTTAAAGTCAACGGTACTGAAAATTACGTTATATTTTCAAAATTTGAACCGACAAGATTCAGAAGAGTGTTCCCTTCATTTGATGAACCGGAATTTAAAGCGCCTATTCGCCTCAGTGTTGATCATCACAACAATTTAACCGTTGTAAGCAACATGGAAGCAACTGAGTAAGGGGATTTATTTTTACTTCCTCATATAACAGCCAATATATTGTTGGGTTTAGCCGACGCTTTACATTCCCTAGTGTCAAGGGCGTAGATCTGGTATTTTTTAGGGGTATAAAAACGTAAAAAATGAATATTTTGATAAATCACCAACATACAATGCGAACATCTAAAATGGAATAAATCCTGTATTATCACTTTGGTAACAAAATATAGTTATAACACGCTGTTAACTGTTACTTATACAGAGCGATTAAAAGATTTGCTAGAATCCAAAAACATCTTTTATAAAATAGTGTTACCCTTATTTCAAAAAGTGTTGAAAATGCTATCCGTTCACTTGCTGGCAGCAACCTAGCCGTAAATAAAATCCATTTTTCAAAATTGTTTTTGGCTAGACAAAGAATGTATCATGTGTACAGAATCAGGATTGAAATGCGTCATTTAACAGAAACTTATCGTACTAAAATATTAATGATGGTTTGATACGAAGATAAATCTAGGGCTCAAATATCGAGACTTGTTCTCAATAAGTCAAAGTAGGATAAGTAAAATTAAGAAAATGTTTCGGGAAAATGAAAGAACTACTTCTACTGAGAGGCAATCTGGACAATAACACGAAATTAAATGTACTCTAAACAAATCAAGGAAATCCGTTCATAGACACAAGGCAGCTAGCAGCAGTAAAGAATAGAGGTTACAAGTTACAAATTACAGCTTGCACAGAAATTGGCAGAAGATGGGAGACTGCAGTTTTGTGAGGAAAATATGGATCTATTTGATACAAGTGTAGTAAACTCAGAAAACATATTACTAACGTAGAACGAAAGCTTTCACGGCTGTGGTCAATTGAGAAATCATGGTTCTTGGAATTAGACCGTGTCAAAATGAAATCACTTTCCGACGTTTCGCCTTTGATTGCATGAAGCATCTTCAGGGATCTTTACTTCACGAGATCAGGACATTGCATGAGCTCGGTGGGACCCAGGTCGGCTATATATAGTCGACTTGTGTCAACCAAACCGTGACTCGGTGTAACGATCGGTTTCAACGTATGATGAAGCCCGTATCTCTATTAAAATTGTTAGGATGCTTATAAATTTCAATAGTTTCTCTAATTTTCCATTTATAGTATCCCGAAACCCGTGCAACAACTTTGGTTTCTTTTACATTTATGTTATATCCATGTGGAATGTTGGTGTTCAGATACAGCAGATTATACAATTTGTTTCTTTCTGATACATCGTTCATGTTCCTTAATCCTAGTCTATACGGATCGTCCAGTTTCTCCAATATAGACATTACCACAGAAACAAGGAATTGCATATACCCCTTCCGTTAGGAAAGGAATAATGTCCTTTGGCGATGGCAAACATTGTCAAATTTTCTTGTGTGTGTTGAAGATTGTAAGTAAGTTGGACCGGCGAAGTTACACCAATTACACCAAAGAAGATACCCGTAGGAGTACGGTCATCCGTTGAAGCAACAATTAGAAGACTTCCTGCAAAAGAAGCTGACGTAATAATGTATGAAACAGCGAAGATTTTCAAAAATTCTAACCTGCCTAAATCGAATCTATCAGCTGCGGAAAGAACGACGATAAAAACATTAAACAACGATACAGATATTTTGGTCCTTCCGGCAGACAAGAGCAATACCACTGTCATCATGGACAACACAAATTTCGTGAAGAAAATAATTTTGGATGACAACACCTACAGAGTAGTTCAAGTAGACCCGACCAACAAAATTGAGAGACGGATAACCAATCTTATAAGCGCATCCAACTTACCAGCAGAGGAGAAGAGGATGTTAAGGCCAAGCAGCTCAAGGATCCCGCGGTTCTACAGACTACCTAAAATACACAAGGTTAATGTACCACGTCGACCTATCATCAGTGCAATAAGATTTCCTACTACAAAATTGGTAAATATCTTTCAAATAATCTTAATAATTTTACAGGAAAAACTCATTCATATATCAGAAATTGTACGTATTTTGTAGAAAAACTAAAAGTAATCCAATAAGATCCCAAAGATATCTTAGTCAGTTTCGTATGTGTAGAATCGCTATATACGAATGTGCCTATAAATAATTCAATTTCCATAATATCAGACTTATTTCATCATAATAATATTGACAACTCACTATTAGATCTGATTGAAGATGTCTCACATCAATATAATTTATTCTTCAATGAACTTTACCTTAGGAGCAGCTATGGGATCTCCACTGTCACCAGTGGTAGCCAATATCTTCATGGAAGCTTTTGATGAGGAAGCCTCAGAGTCGTCTTCATTAAAGCCAAAATCATGGTTCAGATATGTAGAGGACACATTTGTAATATGGCCGCATGGTCCAGAAAGCCTCCCAGGGTTTCTTGATCATCTGAATCAAGAACATGCAAATATAAAATTTACATATTTTAATCAGAAGGCACGATTCCCTTTCTAGACGTTCTTGTACAAGGGAAAGGGGATGGTTCCTTAGGACACTCTGTATATAGAAAACCAACGCATACGAACAGGTACCTTAATGCAAATTCCCATCATCATCCAACACAAAAACAATCAGTTGTTAATTCATTGGTTTACAGAGCCCTCGCGATTTATGACGAAAATTCTTTACAATTGGAAACAGAGAAACTAACACAAGCTTTAAGAGAGAATGGATATTGCACTGAGGATATTAGACTGTCAATTAGAAAATATAATAATCCTACCCCACAAAATGATAGTAATAAGGAATTACCGATAGGAAATGTAGTTCTTCCATTTATGCACGGAACCACAGACAAGATTGCAAGGTTACTTCGCCGGTCCCACATACGCACAATCTTCAAGAGACACAAGAAAATTGGACAATGTTTGGGATCGCCAAAGGACATTGCAACTCCTTGTTCCTATGGTGATGTCTATATTGGAGAAACTGGACGATCCATATTGACTTGGCTTAAGGAACATGAATGATGTATCAGAAACAAACAGATTGCACTTTCTGATGTATCTGAACCCCAACATTCCACTGGACAAGACAAGTGTAAAAGAAACCAAAATTCTTGCATCGGTTTCGGGATTCTACGGAAAATTAGAGAAACTATTGAAATTTATAGGCATCCTAACAGTTTTAATAGAGATACGGGCTTCAGTCTACATCATACGTGGAAACCGATCGTTACACCGAGCCACGGTTCGGTAGACAGAGATCGACTATAAACAGCCGGGCTAGATCTCTCTGAGATCATTCAGTGTTCCGATCTCGTGAAATGAAAATCCCTGAAGATGCCTCATGTAATCGAAGGCGAAACTGAAAGTGATTCCATTTTGACACGGTCTAATCCCAAAAACCACGATTTCTCAAAACATACTACTGTCTGATGACGCTACTTTTAGGTTACATGACCATGTTAATCGACAAAATGGCTGTTATTGGGCATTGGATGACAAAAGTACATACTCAGTGGCCCAAAAAAATTAATACTGTGCTGGAATTATTCAGAATAGAATAACTGGGTCCATATTTTTTAGCACTAACTTAACTGAAGAGCGATATTTGTCATTTCTACATCAAGAACTTCTTGCACATTTAGCAATATGGTTTCCCAATACTTTGGATCCAAAAGTGTTAAATACGGATATCTTGATTTTTTAATGAATTAGCAGAAGGGGTTCAATAAAATAATCACCGAGATCTCCTGATCTTATCCCTCTTGATTTTTTCATGTAGTATTACTTAAAAATCAGAGTTTTTAACACAAAACCCGAAAATATTAAGATCTTAAAAAGACGAATAAGACATGAGTGTGAACGTATTACACCACAGGTTATTTAGAACGTAGGAAATGGATTTTATTTATGACTAAGTTGCTGCCAGTAAGTGAACGGATAACATTTTCAACACCCTCTAAAAATTCTAGCAAATCTTTTATTCTCTTTGTATAAGTAAGAAGGAAAAGTTAAACTCGGCACCAGTATGTAACTTTAGGCCTACTTTAAAAAGAAGCCAAAAAATTCGGGCATTCCACTAAAAAAAAAGAAGTTGTAAAATATAACTTTTTTTGGCTCACCTTATATACTCGACCTCTAGTGTATAAAATAAGATAGGAATATATATATATATATATATATATATATATATATATATATATATATATATATATTTTTAGAGAGTAGCTCTAGCAGAGTGAAACAGCCAGGTGAAAATCAAAAAAAAATATGTATTTCAGAAGAATTTAGCTTACTAAGAAAACAATAAAACACGTCAAATTTATTTTATTTTGTTGTATACAAAAAATATTATTTTAATTAGACAGAAGGAAGATGAATGGATGAAAATCCGAAAATTAAAAAAATAATATTAAAAAGGCTTGCTTAAAAAACAGTAACGTAGTTAAAATTTCTTTATAATTTTCTATGTAAAAACATTTTTTTCAGACTACAGAATAAAACACCGGCCTGAAAACAAAAAAAATATATTTGAAAATCGTTTAGTATTTTTTTAACAAACGGAGAATCACGTCAATTTTTTTTGTATATAAAAGCATTTTTTTTTTCATTATACAGGATTGCCTTAAAAATATGAAGCAGACGTCAAAAATCGAAAATATGTTTTGTTTTAAATATTTTCAATATTTCAAATTTCTTTTATCTCTTTGTTTATAAAACCTATACAGGGTAACCATAGAATCTGAAACTTAATTTTTCGAAAGTTTTTGGAGCCTTCGGTGTATATGAACGATACCGGGTGTCCAGAAATTAATTTTATATTATTTACACAGGAAAACTTAAAAATTTATTCCAGAACATTCCACAGCCCTGTAGAATAACAACCAATTTAATTTTATATGTATTTATCTCATGTTTTAGTAATGTGAAACATTTGTTTTCAAAATGAGGTGTTTTTATTATATTTTATTTTATCTTAACTCACCCACCAGCTTTAAAATTCGGAAAATTATCTTTCAATGATTTTTATATGAATACGTGTTTTTCCAGAATTACTCTGTAACGTAAACAGTGACGGCTCCTCAGGTTTGGCAGGGTCTGCCTAGCCGTACCAGAAAATATACCGGGAAAATTCTCTTTTAAAAAAAAATAGGTAAATATCTTTCAATAATAATTTTGCAAACATCCTAAACACACACAAAACCGAAATGTAGTTTATTATTTCCTGGGCGTATAGCAAAATAGGTAGGTATTCCTATTATCGTTGCTAGACTAACATACAAATAACGCCATTAACCGCAGTCCGTGGGCCACCGTCCACAGATATTCTAATATGTTTATTATAGACGGTTTCTCGGCCAGCCGATTCTATCATCTCACATGCTAGACTTCAGCTACTAATTTACGCGGTACGTAGTACGTTTACATACATTCATATGCTATAACGTTCGTCGTAGCTTATATCACCCAACACCGGCCCGTCTCGATGTGGCCGTATCCCTGGAACTTTTCCAAATTGAATACTGCCATTTTACAGGTATTAATTGTAATTATTATAAAATGATACTACTTATTTTTAAATGAATTTGTTAGTTCTTTACATTAGTCATGACTAATGATGGTTAATATATTATATTAGTAATTTTCACTCCATGTTACAAGTTTTACTGTAGTGACGAAATGTGAAGTGAATATTTTAAAATATCATTTGCAATTTGTTTTATATAAATTATATAAAAAATATACTTTTTTGGTTATGTATGTAGCTTTTACTTTGACATCTGTTTTATTTTCCTCTTGAGGCAACATACATTAAAATATGAAAAAATTAAATTGACTTACTACAGCGTCTTTCTAACATTTTTTTTCTTATTTATTAAATTTATATTCTAGCCAGATCTGCTATGTATAGGTTAGTGCCTACTTAATTGAAGATTGAATGAATGAATTGAAGAAAATAAACGGAAAATAATTAGACCATCCCATTAGGCACCAATTAACACCACATTGGCCTCAAGGGCGATTTTAGGAAAAACCTTTCTGGGGGGGGGTTAATTTAAAAAAAAATTTGTCAATATATTTTATTGTAAATGGTATCAGAACAGCATAAATATCCATATTTTATATCATACTTGTGGAATAAATGAAAAAAAACAGCCTCTAATAAATAGTTATAGAATAACGTCCAATTTTTTTCCTGCAGCAAATTTATTAATTACATTGGTTATATTTACATCAATACTCTATCTATGGATATGCAAGAGACCCAATCCAACAGGTCGCTCTTGTGTTTCCTAGCGAAGTTTTTAAACGTAATTTTCACGTAAAAATATGTAAATTACACATGATGTATGACCGGTCTGAGGGGGGGAGGCGGGCGAGGCATAATTACTTAATTATTCTCTCACCGTAAAACCGCCCTCGATTGGCCTTAAGCGTCAGCCGACCCTAAATTTTAGAGTACGAGCCGTCATTGGTTTTAATATACGGATTGCCCCAAAAATAACATCAATCTAAACCATTTTTACATTCCTCATAAATGATATGATTCCAAGATTGCAAAACTGCAAAAAATGGGCCCTAATAATATATTTTAAAAATCAGCACTGAGAAAATTACTCATTATATTAGATTTCAAATTTTGTGAAAGTGTTATTGACTGATTTGTACTGATTTGAGATAAACTAGTTGTGGTACGAATTTTAAGATGGCGAAACAAAATGGCATCCAAATAAAATGTTCTTATTCAACTGACAGAAAAATTAATATAATAATAATATGATATAGAGAGAAACTGATACGAAATCACCATGACGGAACAAAACGGCGGTCTTAAAGAAAATCAATGTAAAACTAGTTATTCGATTTATTTTAAACTATGCTCAAAAATCAAGTGTGGCATAGGTAGAAACTGTTAAAACATTGGTACGAATCCAATATGGTGGGACAAAACGGTATCAATATAAATGTTTCAAAAGACAGTATATATGTGAGTTCCTTATTCCCAAGTGGTGTAAGTCCATTTGATAATTTTTCGGAAAATTAACAGTTTGCGTTTGTTACTATAGAAAAATCCGCATAGTTGCTAAAACTTTCAATTTGCTTTTATTTCTACGTGAAATGATGCATTTTTTGACCAAAAATGTGATTTTTTTAATTGGGGATATATTATTATTTATTTTATCTTTTTTATAATATCTAGTTATTTATTTAAAAAGCAAAAGTAATTAATTTGTTTCTTTTACTTCTTCCTGGGAATTAACATTATCAGCTTCGTCTTCAGTCCTGAGTTGTTGTCCTGAGTGTTATATGGGAATGAACTGGTAAAATTTCAGTATAAATACAAGATAACATGACAAGTGGTGGCCTAGTAAAATATTTAAAAAATCATCCTGAAAAACTTCTCATTAGATTAATTTTCAATTTTCTGCAAGCATTAAGTGTGATATAGAGTAAAACTGGTGAAGTTGTGGTACGAATGCACGATAGCAAAACAAAATAGCGGCCAAATGAAATTTTAAAAAAATCCACGTAAAAATATCTTCTTCAATTGACTTTAAATTTTGCAGAAATATTAAATGTGATATAGGGATAAACTGGTATAGTTTAATCAAAGTCAATTGGAATATACCACCGTTCGACAGCACGCGGTATTAATTATGTCACCGTTGCAGAAATATTAAATGTGATATAGGGATAAACTGGTATAGTTTAATCAAAGTCAATTGGAATATACCACCGTTCGACAGCACGCGGTATTAATTATGTCACCGTTGGACAGCAAGGCTTTAGCATAGCCTTTGCTTTACAATCGACTGATGGTATAATTGCCTTGTTGTTTTTTGCTGTTCCAATAGACTTTGCATGAACTATACGAGTTCAACATAATAACAAAAAAGCAGTGTGTGTCAATGTAAAAACTACTTATTGAATTTATTTTAAATTATGCCTAAAAATCAAGAGTGGCATAGATAGAAACTGGTAAAATATTGGTAGGAATCTATTATAATGGAACAAAATGGCGCCCAATAAAAAAAGACACAACAAGGGAAATTTCGGATAAAAGAAATTGTGAAAAAGGTGTACCTTATGCAAATTTTACACCTTATTTTATATTTAAATATCTAACTTTGGGAATAATAAAGATGTAGTTTTTTATTATACAGGGTATTTTGAAAGATATGGCCTCATTTGTCAAACATTTAAGTACTCTGCAGGCTGTAAATTAAATCATGTGAAAAAATTTGGGAAATGATTTATCAAAAAATTAAAAAAGGTATGTAAACAAGGGTTTGCACATCTTTCGTTTTTAAAATACAATATGAATAACATCAATAATGCGACCTAATACGTTTTAGGACAATCTACAAAGTGTTATTTATTTTTTTCCACGTTGAGACTTATTAATCCTGTCCGATCTGTTTACTACGACGTCACTAGCCATTTCTAGAACAAAGCCAAATTCCTAATTCTGTTTGTAACATCTTTGTCTTTTTTTCTTTTTTCGATATTTTGTATCTCTCAGAGTTTCAGAAAGAAACAAATTAAACAGTTGAATCTTTTTAAAATTTGCACAGACTTATTTTACACCTCATATAAAGGAGTTCTTACCTCAAGTAAGATTTATATTTAAACTGGTTAATTACCAACAAAATTTGCAAGAAATTTCTAAAAACCGCAACTATCTTTTCTTGTTACAAAAATATTCCACTTCCACTTAATATGCCAAGCAGTTTAGTTTAAAGAGTGCTAGACAATAAGTACTGTTATCTTACAAACGGGTGGTATCCGCGGGAATAATTGGTGCTACTAAATCTGTGATATCTAGAATAATTGCTAGGCATGAGACACTTGGATCGCCAGATATTGAGGTTATCAATGTTGTTGTCGCCAGACACTTAACGCCAGCCAAAATCAATCGTGGATTACGGGCAGGTGTAGTAATTTCTATACATAAAGTTTTTGCAGAAGACTGCATATATGAGTACGGACTACATGCAAAAAGAGAGCCTCATGCCCTCTGTTGCTACTTTTGAACCGAGCTGCAAGAAGGAGATAAGCCCTGGGCTATACGAATTGGGGTACAGCGGAATCAAGTAGATGTTTACACAGAACGGAAGCTTTCACGGATTTGATCAATTAAGAAATCATGGTTCTTGGGATTAGACCAGTGGTCGCCAACCTTTTCAAGGTGTTGAGCTACTTTGATAATTTAGAAATAAACTGTGAGCTACCTTCTTGCAACCAGCGTTTAAGCCAGCCTAAACGAAATAATGCACAGTTGTATTTGACATCAGTACATATTTTTATGTAATTAATAAGTACTTAACTAATACTAAGAGATACCTAAAAAATTAGCCAAATTTTCATATAGCCATAATGACATGTCACATACGACTTAATAAAAGTAAACAAAAATTATAATTAAAATTTTAAACAAGAACATCTGATAAAAAATGCCTACATTCAATGGGAAGGTTAACACTTGGACTCATCGATAATTGTTTTGATATTTGCAGTGTAATTTAAAACAGCCATTCGAACACAATTATCCAGGTGTTCATCTGTAAGGCGAGTGCGGTATTTATTCTTAATAAACTTCATATTGGAAAAAGAAGATTTGCACAAATAGGTTGAAGTAAATAACTCCTTCACTTGTCTTTAGTTACTATAAGCTAGATACATTTTGTACTTGAAACTAACAATTGCAATGCTAAATCACTTTGAAATGCAACCACTTCCATTTCAGTTGCAAAGATGTTTTCGCCAAAGTTCTGCATAACACAAGTTGCAAACTGTTGGATATCAATTTCCAAGAAGTGTGAATCAACAAATAAAGCCATCAATGTCATTTTGTTGAAATTTTTAAACGGATTTTTGAAGTTATCCTTCAAGTTAGAAACTATTTCTATATGAGATTTACTGTCATAGGGTTCTTTTGGATTTTGAGATATCTTCTCTGAAAGGACTGAAAAAAATTTGACATCACGGTCGACTAAGGTTGGTTCTCAAAACTCAAGTTTTGTTATATCGGAAATAATTTCCGCCAGTTCTTTATCTCTTCTCTAAAGTTGCAAATCGAGTTCAATAATCTTGTCTGTCCATAAGATACCCAAAATCTCTAGGCCAAATTGAATTTTCCAGTTCTTGAATCGGTTCTCCGCGTTGTTTGAAAATTTAACTATGACAGATAAACTATGGCTTCATTAAAACGTGTTATCACTCGTTCTCTACTTAACTATCACACTTCAGAGTGAAGAAGTAGATACCCACACTGACAATCAATTTCATCGGCTAAGATTTTGAATAATCTTCTTTGTAATTCGACAACTCTAATCTTGTTTACAATTTTTACTACCAATTTCATGCCGTTGTTTAGTTTTAAAACATTTCCACATAACGCTCGCTGATGAATGATACAATGGTAACACATAAATTGTGGAAAGCGTTCATCTTTACGACAAAATGCTACCAGACCCTTATCACAACCCACCCTAGCTGGAGCCCCATCAATTGTCAAGCCTACCAATGTTGTAATTGGAATTTTCTCAAAAGATATAAAATTATTTAAATGAGAAAACAATTCCTGTCCAGTGGTATATCCTTTTAGTGGAATAAACTTCAAAAGATTTTCTTTAATCATAAAATCACTAAAAACCATCCTGACAAACACGGCTTACTGGGAGGTGTCAACCACATCTGTTGACTCACCCAATTGAAGAGAGAAATAAACACAGTTATCTAAGTGAGTTTTTAACTGTGAAAAAATATACTGGCTCGTTACTTCCACTCGTCTCATCACTGTATTAGCAGAAAGGTGCATAGATTTTATTGCTGAAACTATCTCGTCTTTATTTTTAAAGTTAGAGAATAAGGAATCTAATCTAATTCTAAAAACGCTTGTTTTATCAATTGACTGTTGTTCAATTAACTGGTTATTTAATTGTTTCAATTTTTCTTTTGTGCTGGCAGCATGTAAGGAGAAATATTTTTCAAAATTCGGATGTATATTTTTATGATGCCTCTTCCTTTTTTAGCAACCGAAATACGGGCATTACATAACAAACGTACATTTTTACCTTTAATTTCTGTAAAAAAATACTGTTTTTTCTATTCAGAATGAATATTGTATGCCTTTACTTTCTTACTACTGCTTTCCATTATCTTTTTTATTGCTCACTCTGTGTACTAACACATCTAATGTCTTTTAATTTTAAACTGAACGCGTTGTATGCCCGACATGCGCATTTATCGCGTTCAAAGCAATCTAGATCGTTCTTGTGTTCTCAAACATTCAAGCGATGCTGGCGTTCTGGTCAATTTTAGCAGCTGTCCAGAGCACTCAATGCAGTGTTGCCGCTGCTTGTTTTCATATTGTGATCTTTTTTCAACATTTATGGGTGCTTCTAAGATTTTTACAAGATATGTGAGCTACCAGAAATGTCTTCGCGCGCTACCGGTAGCTCGCGATCGACGAGTTGACAACCAATGGATTAGACCGTATCAAATTGGAATTACTAACCGACGTTTCGCCTTTGATTGCACAAGGCATCTTCAAGGATATTTTCTCCACGGGATCTGAACACCGATTTCAGTGTTCAGATTTCATGGAGTAAAGATCTCTGAAGATGCCTCGTGTAATCGAAGGCGAAACTTCGGATAGTAATTCCAATTTGACACGATCTAATCCCAAGAACCATGATTTGTTAGAAGTAGATATTTGTTTACTAATGAATGTAGGTTAAATTTGAATTCATGTGATGAACGGATCCGTGAATGGAGGGGAAGGAATGGAGGCGGAGTAGCATTTGGAGGGGATGATGTTATGACGAATGCAAATACTGATTTAGTAGGGGAAGTTGTGGACTTAGAGAGATATAGTAGTATTGTAGTAAAATTTTTGACAAAGCGGCCATAACTTTCACAACTCCAAAAAAATTTTTTTTCATTATCTGCAAAGCTCAATATGGAAATCTAAAATATACATAAGGTGCACCTTTTAAAGAATGGATTGGAGCGGTGATAGTTTTTAGGACAATATATATGTTAAAAAGCATTTTTACAGGACACTTTTGGAAAAATATACGTACACGCAAAAAGTAATTTTTTTTTGAAAAACATTTATTAATGAACTTTAAACAGTACAGTGATATGACTGGTAACAAGTTGTATCTTATAATATATCCTTAAATTTTAGTGATATGTTATGAAACTATAAAATAATGTTTCTGCACACACCCCCCTATGAAACAAAAATAAATAGATTCTGTGTACAAATAAATAAGAATATTTTACTGACGTTATACCCTAATTTCCTCCAAGTAATTACATCAGTAAACAAACATCTATATAAAGGAAATTGGTTTTTTAATACTAGGATGACATTGAGACCCTTTTTTATGTATAGGTATGACTTTGGTGATTTTTAATCAGTATGGAAACTCTCCATTTGTTAACATGTCATTTATCAGCTTGGTAAGTATCGGGGTTAGTGTTGTTTTTAAATTGTTTACATCATATGGTGTAATTATACCCCTGAGCTGAATATTTATACAAATTCTCTATAATACAGCTTGATTCCTCTTCAGTACAAGGGTTCAAAAATATACGCATGGTTACTCCGTCTGCTATACAAACTCAAGGTTTGGGAATTTTTGTTCTTCCTCCATGACTTGTTTCCCACACTTGAATAGTAGTCCTTCATTTTGTCAGCCAGTTCCTGATCATCTTGTATTCCTTTATTATATATTATCCGATAATTGATATCCCTTGCTTCTTTGTTACCCCGGTTCATCAGGTCGTTCTTGATAGTGCCATTTACTGTTTTCTATACTTTTCTCTGGTTTTCATTGGCAGTTTCAAATTTTATTTTTACAAATTCCATTTTCAGTCTCTTTCTCATTGCATTGCAACAATTCTTGAGTGTCCTAAATTCATCTTTTACGTTACCTTTTTTCGGATTCCTTATTGATTTTGTAAGGCTTTGTTTCTCTTTTTAATTTAAGGTCATAAATTCATTATTAATCCAACGGTTATTGTTATTCCTTTATCCTCAGTTCTTCGGAACTCTTCTTTTACTCGGGTACAAAATATTACTTTATGTTAGTACTTTTTTAATATTGTGGTTTTTCACCTGTATAAATTGAACTTTGTAATCCGTCACATGGCTATCAATTAGTTATGTATCTATTTCAGCTGTATCTTGATTACTCATCACATGGTCAAATAAAGTTGTGGTACTGTTGGTTTCTCTTGGCGATTTTACTACATTTACAAAGCTGAACCTATTCCTCGTCACCATATTCTTATATTCTATTTTTATATCGCCCTTAAGTAAAATATGTATGTTCGTATGTCCAATCAGTATGGTTTCCTCGGTTGTATCATGCAATAGGTTATCTACAGCATTCAGGAACAGCTCTTCGTTCATTGATGGTGGTTTGTACACGGCCATAAGTTTAATGTTGAGATCATCAGTTTTATCACAATTCAGTCGCAGCTATTTACGGAGTGTTTTGCTTCAGTTTCATAATTTAAATGGGGCTTAATATATATGCATGTTCCTCCTTCTCGTTGTTCTCTACAAATATGCTCCTTTTTATAACCTGGTAATTGATAAAGTTGTGCCTCTGTGTCCTAAGTCCAGGTTTCAGTAAAAATCAAAATGGCCGGATTCTTTGCAGTATTTCAATTTCGTCCTGTTTATTTTTTAAGCTTCTGATATTCGTGCGTAAAATATGGCAAACCAAATCACTCTCCATTAGTAAATTAATGCATTACATAAATTACCTCCTTGTGCTGATAATGTTTTGAACTCATCACTTAAGTATATTTGTTTATTTGGACCCTGAAAGCAGTCTCTTGCTAAAATTGTTTTTATTTTTTTTTGTTGAAATAATTTTCTTTCGACCTCATAATTTCTACATTTAATTATTAATGGCTTTTTACTATTTTCCGTCTTTAATCTGTAACAGTCTAATATACCTTCTTTCTCAATTTTTATCTTCATTCAATTGAAGAGGCCTTTTAGCACTTCTTGGATATTTTTAGTTTCTTGCACCTGAAGACCTATGGCCATAATTTTATTTTGTCTCTCTAGTTGATCCATTAATTCTTGGTTAGTGTTCATTATTACTTTGTTTTGTTGTACGCACTCCTCATACTGTTTCTTCTGTTCTTCAAACTTCTGGGACATGAAGCTGATACTTTCCTTGATTTTCCTGATTTTCTTATCATATCTTTTTGTTAATTTTTCTTCAAAAACTTTAAATTCCCTCCGTATAATTGTTTCAATTTCAATAACAATTTGTGTATCCAATGTGTCTGGTAAGTTAACCCCACTTTCAGAACAAATTACTTTGCCGTCTTTATTTATGACTTTTCCTTGAATTCCACAACTCCTAAGTTTTTGCGAATTTTAAAGTATGGTGGGTGAGTTTAGAAAATTATGTATTGGCATTTTCGGTTCCAATAGGAATACCTCATTTTTTATATATATAGCTAGAAAAGAAAGAAAAAACTCACTTCCCAAGGTTTTTAAAATAAATCAATTTACACCTTAATAAAAACTGACTAACTTTTAAAACACTTTATATAATAAACCATTTTAAAAAAAGGTCTGGAGTAGTGTTAATTTTTCGAAAAATCTGTCCATTTATAATAATTTTTACAGGGTCATTTTGGAAAACCATATGTATGATTAAAACATGGTAAAGGTAATTTTGTTGCGTGTGTGTGTGTGTGAAAATTTTGAACTGGCATTTTTGGATCTAAGAGAAACACCTCAATTTTTTTTGTTGCTAGAGAAAATATAAAAAACCGCTTTGAAAAATATTTCATATTACTAAAACATGAAATAAAATATATAAAATATAATAGGTGGCCATTCTACAGGACGTTGAAATTTCCTGGAATACATTGTCTTCCTATGACACTAACCATTATAAAATAAATTTTTGGACACTCTTTATAGTTCATGTATATACACTGGATTCTACAAAAACTTTAGAAAAATGAAGGATCAATCAGATTATATTTAAAAACAATGTGTTTGGTAGATTGTTAAAATTTTCAATTAAATGCTTAAAAGTTTCAAAATTTCGAAAAATCTGCCTAGTTTGTTAGTTAGTTATAGCTATTTAACATATTTTTTTTTGTAATATAAATTTTGTAAACAGCTAAATTTTTGAAAAATTTACATAGTCTTAACACCCGGTAAAAAAAGTTCTTATGCTGTACGTTTAAATTGGTTAATAACCAATAAAATTTGCAAGAAACGTCCAAAAACTTCTTCATATCTTTGAAAATAAAGTACATTGAATATAATGCTAAAAGTGAAGTGTTCTGATCTTCTTGGCAAGCAGTTTATTTCAGTTTAAAAATACTTTTTTACTATACAGGTAGCTTCAGAGGTATGAAACAGCCCCTTAAAAAAAATTTTAATTCAAAATTGATTGGTTTAAAAGAGTGCAGAACTTTTCTCTTTGCATAAAAAATCTACAGGACAACCTAAGGGAATGAAACAGGCACCCAAAGACGTAAATATTTTTTCAGAAACGATTAATATATTTTTTACATTTCAATTGGAAGATGGAAACTCATTGGCAAAATATATTTTTTTACTTTTCTTACGTCATTGGATTTGAAACAAATTAGTTTTATATACTTTTTCAGATCCTTTAGCGGATACACTTTCTTTGCCGATACGCCTACGATGTCTTCTTATTTATTGGCTGTAGTAGCAGGACCCAATGATACATGGGGCGTCTTTCTTTCATCGGGGAACCAATCGTATAACTTTTCAATTTTTGCCCAGAAAATTTATGAAAACTATCTTTCGGTTGCCTTAGGTGGGTAAGACAAACAAATTAATGAATTATGTTTTTTATGTTTCTCGTCTTATTCTTTGGAAACTTTCAGAAAATGGTCCGAAACTTATAGATTACCTGGGTAACTGGACGGATTTACCCTACGAGACATTAGGTAATAGTAAAATGACCTTTGCGGCTCTACCAGGACTGAACAGTGCAGAGGAAAATTGGGGACTAGTTACGTTTAGGTATTTATTAGTTATCCAAATAACAACTATATAATATTGTAAATTTGAAATAACATATAGACAGTATAGGGAAAGTACTGTTATCTTAAATTTAAGGTTAAGACTAAAGTTTCTTGACTTTTTCGAGAGTTTATAATAAATCATATTTACTTTCCTATATAACAGCCCATGTATTCTATTATTAAAACAAATACAGGTTATATAGAGGAAACATTGTATTCAGAAAAATTGTCGAAAAATATAAATGGGTTTTTGATGAGGTTGAGGTTTTAAATGTGATATAGGGATAAACTGGTATAGTTTATTCAAAGTCAATTGGAATATACCACCGTTCGACAGCACGCGTTACCTCGGTTCGTCAGCTCGTTCTTGATAGTGCCATTTACTGCTTTCTATACTTTTCTCTGGTTTTCATTGGCAGTTTCAAATTTTGTTTTTGCACATTCCATTTTCAGTCTCTTTCTCATTGCATTGCAACAATTCTTGAGTCTCCTAAATTCATCTTTTACGTTATCATTTTTTGGATTCCGTATTGATTTTGTAAAGCTCTGTTTTTTTAATTAAGGTCATAAATTCATTATTAATCCAACGGATATTTTTATCCCTTTATCCTCTGTTCTTCTGAACTCTTCTTTTACTCCGGTACAAAATATTACTTTATTTAAGTACTTTTTTAATATTGTGGTATTTCACCTGTATAAATTGAACTTTGTAATCCGTCACATGGCTATCAATTAGTTTTGTATCTACTTCAGCTGTATCTTGATTACTCATCACATGGTCAAATAAAGTCGTGGTACTGTTGTTTTCTCTTGTCGGTTTTGTTACATTTACAAAGCTGAACCGATTTCCCGTCACCGTATTCTTATATTCTGTTTTTATGCGGTCTTTTGCGATCTGTCGAAGGCCTTTGACTGCGTTAGCCATGAGATTCTGCTGCGGAAGATTGAAATTTATGGTTTCAGGGGCGTGACTTTGTCTTCATTTTCTTTTCAGGGGCATGCAGTCCATGGGAGCAAGGGAAGCAGTGCTTCCCCAATAAAAACTACAAAACATCTTCTAAAATGTAATTTTTGAAATAGGAAACCATTAATTTAGTTTATATTAAAAATGATATGTGGGCCGCTAGCTTCTCTGCATCCAAGTCCTGTATGCTCGATTTCCTGTGAATCGAGCCAGAGGTTATTGAACTTTCCACCGGCTGTTTGCAATTTTTGCATTTCAGTCGCGTGCTCTAATTGGGGACGGAAGCTATCGTTGGAGTAGGTTCTTTGTTTGAACGGCTATCCGTGTGTTGTTGTGTACGTCGCGTCGTACATGGTGCGATATGGAAAACAATAATATGGACGTGGATATGCAAATACCGTCAACTTCGGCTATCGGTAATAACGTTGAAAATGTTGGAGATTATAGTAAGAAGAGTGTGTGTGAATGTGTGGTGTGTGTCTTAATAGTAAAGAGATTTTCAACAATAAACTTCGCGGATAAGCTTCAAATAATTTCCAAAGGAAGGGCAGAACCGCCTATGAAAAATTTAACCACAAAAATGAAAAACTGTATTAGACCTTTTTATCCGGAAAAACAATACGAACAATTTAAATGGCTTACAGGGTGTGAAAACATTAGTGAATTATTTTGCAATTGTATTTACTTTTTGAAAATGAAAAAGATCTCTGGAATAAAACTAGTTTTTCTGATTTAAACAATTTTCATAGAGCTGTAAAAAGACACATTATGTCCAAAGCGCATTTGCAGGCCGTCATAAAAGAAAAAGTCTTCGACGAAACCAGAATTGAACACGCCCTTAATAAACAGTTGGAAATTAGTCACCTCCAATGCAATGAACTAGTCGATAAAAATAGGCAAATATTAAGAAGACTTATCGATGTTGTGTGTTTTCTCGGACAGCACGAATTAGGATTTAGAGGTCATGATGAAACAAGGGTTTCTTCTGATAGAGGAAATTTTCAAGATTTACTTAGTTTAATGGCTAAATATGATGATTGCTTAAAAAATCCTTTAGAGCAAGCAGTCTACCATTCTAAAAACAATTAAGCAGGAGATTGGCGAGGCGCGGTTCATTGCTATTGTTCTGAACGAAACAACTGATATCACTAATTTTAGCCAATTATCTATAGTAATACGCTACGTTAAAACAGACGGAAGTATTCAAGAGCGATTTTTAGGTTTTAAGAATGTGTTCGAAAATCGTACAGCAGATGCATTATATACCGTAGTTTATAACGTTACTAAATAAATTAATGGAGAGAAAAAATTAGTTGCTCAAAGCTATGATGGAACTGCAGTGATGGCATGACAATTAGGGGGTCTGCAAGCTAGAGTTCGAGAAACTTTCCCAAGTGCTGTGTTTGTCCATTGTTTTGCTCATAAATTAAATTTAGTTTTATCCCAGTCCATCAATCACATTAAAGAGTGAAAAGTATTTTTCGTTACTTTAAGTGGCATGGCTGCTTTTTTTCCAAGTCAACAAAACGGACACAAGCTTTGAACTCCATTGTCCAGAAACGATTGCCCAAAGTAGCTCCTACTAGATGGAACTAATGGAAGACTTGTGTTAACAGTATCTGAAAATCATGAATCACTGATTGAACTATTTGAGAATATAATAGAAAATAATGAAACGTTAATTATTTGTTGAACCTATTTTCAGAAATATTTCCATTCTCAATGTTTTTAATATATTACAAACTAAAACAAATGCTATTGCTTTTTGCCTTAAAAAAGTGGATGATTTTAAGTCCATGTTAAGCCAAAAAAGAGATTACTTTGACCTATTTTGGAAGAAATCGATGATGTTAAATGTAGAGCCATAGGCCAAGCGTCTTCAAACAGACAAGGTGGAAGATGTTCAAACATCAAACAGACGCCTCTTTTTTGAAATAATCAATCAAATTCAGCAACAAATAAACTATAGATTTAACGGTTTAAATGATTTTAAATTCCTCGAGCTCTGCAATTTTGATACATTTAAAGGAAAAACTTTTCCAGAAGATGCGTTTAAATCTCTTCTTCTTCATTATGGCCAGTTCTTCGACCGAGTGTTACTACGATCTGAACTAAAAGTGATTTACGAAACTGATTATATTAGGGCAAAAAATAATGCTAAGGAACTAATGCAATTTTTAAAAGACAAGGCGCTGGAAATTTGTGTGAATTAGTATTGACAATACCTGCCACGAGTTCATCAGTAGAACGCAATTTTTCAACACTTAAACGTATAAAAAATTTCGTGAGAAATTCAACGGGGCAGGGAGACTTTCGCATACATCACTGTTGTCCATTGAGAATAAACTTCCCCAAAATGTGTCGGAGCGTCGACGTTTTTATGATGACGTCATTGACGAATTTGCAGAAAATGATAGAAGAATCGAATTACATTACAAATAGGTAAGTTTCTAAAAATTCCTATCCTTTCTTAAAATTTCACAGCACGCCCCTATTTTATATTGCTCTTAAGTAAAATATTTATGTTCATATCTCCAATCAGTAGATACCCATAGCATTCAGAAACAGCTCTTCGTTCACTAATGGTGGTCTGTACACGGCCATAAGTTTAATGTTGAGATCATCAGTTTTATCACAATTCAGTCGCAGCTATTTACGGAGTGTTTTACTTCAGTTTCATAATTTAAATAGGACTTAATATATATGCATGTCTCCCCTCCTCGTCCGTCCATGTCTTCTATTATTAAAACAAATACAGGTTATATAGAGGAAAAGTCGTATTCGGAAAAATTGTCGAAAAATATAAATGAGTTTGATGAGGTTGGCATTTTTTGACATCCCTAGAAGATGAAAAACATGTTTGTATGGATGCGTGTGCAAACAAAAATTGCGCGCACGATAACTTGCGAACGGTCAAACCGATTCGTTTCAAATTTAGTCCATAAATAGTCTAGGTTAATGTCTTGAGGGACTTATGAGACCACAGATTTAATTCAAAATATGATTTACAAGACGCTAGATTTGCAACCATTTCCGCCAATCGCAACACAGGTTGTTCGGTGTGCAGGGGCGTGCGGTGAAATTTTAAGAAAGGGAAGCAATTTTTAGAAACTTTTTTGTAAGGTAATTCGATTCTTCGATCATTTTTTGCAAATTCGTCAATGACGTCATCATAAAAACGTCGATGCTCCGATATATTTTGGAGAAGTTTATTTTCAATTGACAACAGCGATGTATGCGAAAGTCTCTCCTGCCCCGTTGAATTTTTCTCGAAATTTTTTATACGTTTAAGTGTTGAAAAATTGCGTTCTACTAAGAAACTTGTGGCAGGTATTGTCAATACTAATTCACACAATTAGTAGGCATCTTCCAGCTTCTTGTCTTTTATAAATTGCATTAGTTCCTTAGCATTATTTTTTGCGCTAATATCATTAGTTTCGTAAATTACTTTTAGTTCAGATCGCAGTAACACTCGGTCGAAAAACTGGCCATAATGAAGAGATTTAAACGCATCTTCTGGAAAAGTTTTTCCTTTAAATGCATCAAAATCGCAGAGCTCGTGGAATTTAAAATCATTTAAACCGTTAAATCTATAGTTTATTTGTTGCTGAATTTGATCGATTATTTCATAAAAGAGGCGTCTGTATGATGTTTGAACATCTCCGACCTTGTCTGTTCGAAGACGCTTGGCTTGTGGCTCTACATTTAACGTCATCGTTTTCTCCCAAAATAGGTCAAAGTTATCTCTAATTTGTCTTAACATGGACTTAAAATCATCAACTTTTTTTAGGCAAAAAGCAATATCATTTGTTTTAGTTTGTAATATAATAATAGCAATATAACATAGCCAAAACATTGTCGAGATTGGAAATATTTCTGAAAATATGTTCAACAAATAATTAAAGTTACAATCTCATTTCAAACAATCCAAAAACCCCCTCGAACTATTTATTTCTTCCGAGTCCCACGTTTTATTATTTTCTATTATATTCTCAAATAGTTCAATCAGTGATTCACGATTTTCAGATACTGTTAACACAAGTCTTCCGTTATAATTCCACCTATTAGGAGCTACTTTGGGCAATCGTTTGTGGACAATGGAGTTCAAAGCTTGTGTACGTTTTGTTGACTTGGAAAAAAAAGCAGCCATGCCACTTAAAGTAACGAAAAATACTTTACACTCTTTAATGTGATTGATAGACTGGGATAAAATTAATTTTAATTTATGAGCAAAACAATGGACAAACACAGCACTTGGGAAAGTTTCTCGAACTTTAGCTTGCAGACCCCTTTATTGTCCTGCCATCACTGCAGCTCCATCATAGCTTTGAGCAACTAATTTTTTCTCTCCATTAATTTACTTAGTAACGTTATAAACTACGATATATAATGCATCTGCTGTACGATTTTCGGACACATTCTTAAAACCTAAAAATCGCTCTTGAATACTTCCGTCTGTTTTCACGTAGCGTATTACTATAGATAATTGACTAAAATTAGTAATATCAGTTGTTTCGTCCAGAACAATAGCAATTAACCGCGCCTCGCCAATCTCCTGCTTAATTCTTTTTAGAATAATGGTTGCAACAGCGGAAATTAAATCATTCTGGATTCGATTCGATTCGAGGTTCCGCAAAAAACGCTGGACTGCTCTAAATGAGTTTTTAAGCAATCATCATATTTAGCCATTAAACTAAGTAAATCTTGAAAATTTCCTCTATTTGAAGAAACCCTTGTTTCGTCATGACCTCTAAATCCCAATTCGTGCTCTCCGAGAAAACAAACAACATCGGTAAGTCGTCTTAATATTTACCTATCAGAAAAACAGTTTTATTCCAGAGACCCTTTTCATTTTCAAAAAGTAAACATAGCCAACAAAATAATTTACTTATATTTTCAGGGTGTTAGCCATTTAAATTGTTCGTATTGTTTTTCCGGATAAAAATGTCTAATACAGTTTTTCATTTTTGTGGTTAAATTTTTCATAGGCGGTTCTGCCCTTCCTTTGGAATTATTTGAAGCTTATCAGCGAAGTCTAATGTTGAAAATCCCTTTACTATTAAGACACACACCACACATTCACACACACTCTTCTTACTAAAATCTCCAACATTTTCAACGTTATTACCGACAGCCGAAGTTGACGGTATTTGCATATCCACGTCCGTATTATTGTTTTCCATATCGCACCATGTACGACGCGACGTACGTATCACACAACACACGGATAGCCGTTCAAACAAAGAACCTACTCCAACGATAGCTTCCGCCTTCACTTAAAGCACGCGACTGAAATGCAAAAATTGGAAACAGCCGGTGGAATGTTCAATAACCTCTGGCTCGATTCACAGGAAATCAAGCATACAGGACTTGGCTGCAGAGAAGCTAGCAGCCCGCATAGGTTCTATTCGATTTCTATTGTGGCTCGGTCGCAGTCAAGGCCGCATTTATTATGGGCTTGATAATTAAAATAATATTATAGCATTTTTAATATAAACTAAATTAATGGTTTCCCATTTCAAAAATTACATTTTAGAAGATGTTTTGTATTTTTTTTTTGGGGAAGCACTGCTTCCCTTGCTTCCATGGACTGCACGCCCCTTTCATTGTGGTTCCTGTTGGTTCACCGTTTATTTGGGCTGAGTATAAACAAGTTTTGTTGCATATTCAGCATCTGGCTGGGTGATAGGATACTCGGCTTTGCATGCGTCGCATAGGTGGTCGAATCCCCGTTCAGGCGAATGACTTTTTTTAGTTTTTTTTTAACAAAACATTAAAATAATTAAAATGCCAGTTAAATTGAGTTAGTATTGGTTAGGTTTATTGTAACGAAAGCACAGCGCGAAAACAACGAAGTATATACTAAAACAAGAATTTCTTTTTAAACAAAACTTATCCTGTTAGGGGGGTCTGCCCCGTTAGCGTTAGGTTAGCCCAGCTTCGTCACTAAAACCATCATTAATGCCATAAGATCATCCCTCAAAACTTTAAAAATCAGCGAGCGCTCTCAAATAGTGTGACTGGGGTATTGTCTTTTGATTTTGGATGGCATGAGAGTAGATTTCAGATAGTTTTAAAGGGGTATAAAAAAGTAAAATCATGCTTGGGACCATGTAAAAAATTAATGAAATAATATGAAAAACGGCTAAACACTTAATTTTTTTTATTTGCCGGTATAAAAATATATTTATCTATATTTTGTATATAAATACATGTTTTCGAAAATATAACTGAAAATATATTTTTTTCATTTCAAAGCAGTTAGTTAAAATACGTAAAGTATGCTAAAGCTCTTGTATCTCTTTGCATATAAAAATATTTTCCATGATACTTAAGGCTTATTTTTTATAAAATCGCACGGCAATTTTTTGCATATAAAAGTAACTTTTTTCTTTATATATGAATATTTTAAGGTGGTAAAACAGCTCTCTAAAAACAAAATTAAAATTTTAAATATATTTTTAAATTAAGAATGATATCCGATTTTTTTTATTTTTATTATTTTTTAAACTAGACGAAGTGGTCCTAGGGGGGTAAAACAGTGTTTTAAAAGAGAAAATCCCTTTATTTCAAGACTTATTACTATTTTTAGGAAATAGCAAAATACATCAATTATATTTTATTTTTTGAATATAAACCTTAACTCAATAAAACCATTCACCATCACATTAGATATGGGGATGCCTTGGCTGGATACTTTTTTCAGACTTGCCAGTTGCCATAAATTTGGCTCTTCGACTCTTCCACCCAGCTTAACGTAGGTGCTCCTTGATCTTCGCCGCCTAGGATCACGTTCCACGTACCTTCCGGGAACACCTCCCAAGTCAGTTTTAGTTGAATATTAAGTGACTAATATATTGAGTTTTTTTCATACAAGTAGAAGGTATTTTTTACATATTGAGCCCCCCTTAACTTTTTTATTTGACGTTTTGGAAAAATGTGTCTAAAATAGAAGAATAACGGTTTAAAATGAATTTTTAGGAAAACTTGTTTTCACATATATAGGGTTGTTCAAAAAGTCTGGGCGTGGTCCTACTTTCTTATTTCAAATAGGCACCCTATCTTTTTATTTGATTTTAGCGTTTTCTTGAATATTTGATACATTTTTTATGTAGCATACCCTATACCTAACTTTGACCTATAAAAAGATATTGACTTACGAAAATTACAATTTTTTGTTAATGTTTTAAAAATTATTATTGAATATCCGGCCTCCCCTGTTTAGTGATTCAGCTTGATTGTTTTTATGTCAATCAACGTCTTTAGAAAATGCCATATTCAAATTAGGAAAAGTGCGATATTCTGCGGATATGTTATAAGAATAACAAAAATGCATATGCAGCGAGAACGGAATATCACAAACAGTTTTCGATGCGAGCGCTTCCAAAGTGAACAACATTTGAAAATGTTGAACTTGGATTTAAAGTTAGAATGTCTATAAAAAGAAAAAAACGGACAGTAGTCGTTAATGAGAGGAAAGAATTAAATATTCTGTTATACTTCAAGGTACGCGCTTTGGTTTATAAAGTAACTTATTACTATTAGTGTTATTAATTTTTACAAAAATCCAAATTCAAAATGTTTGATCATGAAAAAGGAGTTAAAAAGATTCAAGTTAATAAGTTAAAAAAAAGTCACCCCATTCAATGAACATGTCATACTGCTCACCTCAATAGATGATATTAAAAATTTTTTCAGTGAAGGACTATTGGTAGATGAAGGTAATAAGACTGCAGTAAAAGCCTGGGTGACCATGGTAACTTCGATGGCCCATGAAGTCTCCCATCAGTGGTTTGGGGATTATGTAACTTTAGACTGGTGGTCAGAATCGTGGTTGAATGAGGGTTTCGCAAGTTACTTTGAATATTATTTTGCTAATATGGTAAGGAAAAATATTATACAGAGTGCTATTTAAAGTAGTGGACTTAAACTTTTCATATCTACCCGTTAAAGGAGATTTTTCTGAAGTTCTCCTTCAATTTAGATGTTTAGTTGTTTCGGAGATTAAATGCCCTCATTATCTCCAGTCTCTTTTTTCTAGTGAAGAGAATCTTGTGCGATATTTCGATACAGAGCTGAACAATACAGATACATAGTTTTTTTTTATTTTCACATTACGGTTTTGTCAAGTTTTAACTCCTAAGTATATATTTTCAGTAACCGTTGAAATTTTTTACAGCTATCGGCAGAGGCTGAGCTAGATGGGATGGCTATAATTAACGCTCTTCAGCCAGGATTGCAGGGTGATGGACCAAGTGCTATACCTTTATCTAGCATCGACTCTAACGTAAATAGTGAGGCTGACATAGAGGCTACTTTTATCGATTATGTTGCAATTTCAGACTATAAAGGTTAGTTTACCTCATATTTTTATCTAAATTACCTCTCTCGCTCTCTCCCTCTCTCTCTGTTTAAGTGAAATTTACTAAACCTGGAATATTTATAATCACTAAAAAGAGGTCTATTTATTAAACGAATAGTATAGAGGTCTGTTAAAACAGTATTTAATTTTATTCTTTGAACAAAAAATATTGTCTCATAAGTAAAGTGTATGACGGGGAAGAACAATAAATGATTCTGGGCACAAAGATTTTCTTGTGATTATAACTTACATGTGTGGTAGGGACTAGTGAAATTGATTCAAAATATCATGTTTCATTTGGTTTTACGGGTTTTTAGAAGTACATTGTCAATTTGCGTTGTTTATTCTCTGTTTGTATAGATATTATGTATAGGTAGAGCTTTTAATATAATATTCGCTATATACTACCATGATTTCAGCAAAAAATTTAAATTCAATAAGCCCCCAGTACGTATTTATTTTATTAGGGATGTCCAAAAAGCTGGTGAAATAAAAATGTTAATAAAAAAACAAGTTCAAACACAGACCATCTTGGAAATTTGACTTTACGAAGTCAGTGTCAAAGTAATAAAACTGCAAATAGACATTCTAATTGAGCTCAAAACTGAATAAAATATTTTTTCTTTCCATTCACTTTTTTTATAAAAATTTGTATTAACATTGAGCTGAAAAATTCGATTTAACATCTGAAAAATGAGTATTTGAAAAATGAGTATTTGTAAATTATGAGAGATATAGTTCTCTACTATAACTTTCTTCTACAGATGCGTTGACGCTGTATAACAACTCTATACAATATATATATCGGAAAAATTTAATGGCTACCATGAAAACTTTAATTTCGCAGTACAGTAGAAAAACATTTAAAATGCCAAATGTGATTTTGGCGCTTTACCTATATATATATATATATATATATATATATATATATATATATATATATATATATATATATATATATATATACATATAATATATATATATATATATATATATATATATATATATATATAATATATACATATATATATATATATATATATATATATATATATATATATATATATATATATATATATATATATATATATATATATATATATATATATATATATATCTCTCTATATCGCGTCCGAATAGAGTCTCTCTATATATATATATATATATATATATATATATATATATATATATATATATATATATGTATATATGTATAAATATATATATATATATATATATATATATATATATATAAAACTGTTCTTTTCAGAACGACAGTAGTGAACGGATGTACACCCGGAATGAAAACACATTGTATTTTTCCATCCGTGAAGGAGTAAAAATCAACACATATATATATATATATATATATATATATATATATATATATATATATATATATATGTTGAGCGATATTTAAGTTTTCTGTGTCAATGTCGTGTAACTTAAGAGGCTTCAAGTCTGGTATACGAATCTTCTCAGGATAATGGCTGCAGCAATCATATGGAATTTGGATTGGAACGTTGCTGTAGGTAACATTATCATAAATATTTACAAATTTCTTCGCTAGAACTTTGGTGCTGCCAATAAATGCACTGCACCCTGGTTGAAGTTTGATTATGGCGTTGGTATTGATTGTTTGGGTAACAACGTCTCTGGAACCACATTTAATAGTCACAGGTAGAGGGTCTGCAACGGCAACTAACCAGGAGTTTTGATTAAGTTCTTGCACATGATAGTTTTTGGCTAGGATAACTGAAACTTGACACGTTCTTGGAAGGCGATTGATTAATCGTAGTAACTGGGCTTCACAAACAGCATCACTGTCTATTGGATATGGCAGGATGTTGGAACATATTAGTGTTCGGCTGCTCAAAGATTTGCATGATTCCAAGTTGCGAATTGTGATATATAATAATGAATCATCGTTTCGCGCAATTAAATTATTTGTTATTGAAAGAATATGGTGAAGACCTGTTCGATTATCCAAAATTGGTATTGGATATAAATGAAAAAGAATATATTTTTCTGGATCAACTAATGGGATTTCGAGAACAAAAATTACTTTTGAATCATATTGATATGCCTTTAGTTCTATGATTTCGAGATATTGAGCCACACTTGAAGGGTGAATTAAAAAAGGTAAATTATTTCTTTGCAATGATTAAGATATGTGCTTTAGTGATTCTATTAAGTCAAAAGGTGTAGTAATTGAACTGTGTAAAATCCGTAAACGGGCGAAAACAATTGAATTTATAATATCGTTCAAAGAATTTTCAAGAAATGAATAACTTTCCATTAATAGTTCGCAAATATTTAATATTTCTATTTGAGAGGAATAATATTTCAGATCGTCAGAAATATCCAGTATTGATTTTCGAATTTCTATAATATCATTATTGAATGTTTCCTCGTCAATTTTGAGTTTCTGAATAGTTGAATTAAATTCTTTTATTACTGAGGTAGTTACTGAGATTTGATTTTTAAGAAGATTTTCGTTTTGATATTCATCATGTGTTATTTTTTCTATACAGT
Organism: Kuschelorhynchus macadamiae; assembly: GCA_030620095.1. Classification (NCBI taxonomy): domain Eukaryota; kingdom Metazoa; phylum Arthropoda; class Insecta; order Coleoptera; family Curculionidae; genus Kuschelorhynchus; species Kuschelorhynchus macadamiae. Next base: position 1,264,414 of record JAUTXW010000282.1, read on the forward strand.
CATTAAAATATTCGCCATCAGAGGCTTCTAAGTTTCCTGTAATTGCTTTCCAAAATGTTCCTATACCATTAAAAATTCCACGTTTTTCTCTAAGAATATATTTTTTAGTATCTGCCATTATCTCTGTATATTTTTGATTTACAGCTCCTGATATTTGTCTAAGGAGACTAATATGTGTTAATACTTCAGATTTAAATGCTTTTATTCGTGGTACGTCTTCATTGATATTATTTAAAAGGTTTTCTAAAATTCTATCATTATTTACAATTGTATCCTTAATTGGTTCTAAGTCTTTATATACAAGTAATGTCCATTTGTCATTAGAGATTCTTATTTTTGCTTCTTCATGAAAGAAGACTCCTATCGTGTTGTTAATTGGATTTATGGAGTATTGGGACTGGACGACTGATGACAGTCCGAGGATGGTCCTGGAAGAGAAATTTGCTCGTAGTATGGTTTTAATCTATCAAAATTTATTTTAGATTTTTGTTTAGTATTAGGATTTAATAAGAGGGCTGAGTTTTGATAAATTTCGAGAATTTCGAAAGGGTCATTAAATTTGTTTTGAGCTTTATCTTTAATTTGGGATTCGCGTACATATACTTTTTCACCTATTTTATATTCATGAGGATGATATGTTGATCAAAACGTTCTTTTGCTTTTTCTTTTTGTTGTTTCGTTTTATCACGAGTAGATTTATAAAGAAATTGCATACGATTGTTTAAATCACGTATGTATTTTGATATAAGGGTTTTCTCATTATTTAGGATTTCAGGGAGTCTAGAAGAAGTATGACCAAAAATTAGTTCAAAGGGCGTAAAACCGTGGGTTTTATTTTTCGTGTTATTGTAACAAATAACAGCATACGGAAGTACGTTGAACGGATGTTCATGTGGGTTTTCGGTTTGATTAGCTCTTATCATTTCGCTAAGTGTTGCGTGAAATCTTTCTAGAGAGCCGTTTGATTGGGGGTGTCCTACACTAGAAAATGTTATTTTTATGTCGTATAGTCCACATAGGTCTTTCATTAGTGTATTATTAAATTCACGGCCATAATCACAATGGATTCGTAGTGGGGTACCATAATGTTGGAAAAATAAAATAATAGTGTTGACAATAGTTTTTGATGTTTTATCTTCAATTGGATAAGCTTGGGTAAATTTAGTAAGTTCGTCTCGTATTGTCAAAGCATAGTTCTAAGATGGATATTCAAATATATAGATATTTATTCGTTCAAATGGTGTTTTCGGTGTTTCTGTTATCACTAAAGGGTTGCTTAAATTTTTTTGGCATATTTTAATTTTTTGACATGTTTCACAACTTTTTATAAAATTTTCTACATCTTTAATCATTCTGGGCCAATTATATTTTTCTTTGATGCTCCTTAAAGTTTCGTTAATTCCGCTATGTAAATTACTTTTGCCTAAATGGTATTGTTCCAATAAAATTGGTATGTGGTCTTTATCTGGGATGGTTACAATATTTTGACAAATACATATTTTAATATCTTTGTCTGCAAAGATAAAAGAAAATATTTCAAGAATAGGAAGGTCTATTTTATTTTCAAGAAAATATGTTGACGAAAGGTCAAATTCGTTTTGTCCTGTATAAATAATATAGAAAAGATGTTGGACTACATTTTCTGGATCGAGTAACAAAGGAATTATGTAATACTTCCGATTTTTAACTGTTTTTCTAGAGAAAATATTTAGTCTTTGTATTGAAAAATCTGCATTTTCTTCAAAAATGTCTTCTAATATTTCATGATGTAATTCTCCTAAATTCTTTTGTTGAAAAAAAGTTATTATGTTTTTATGTGATTTTTTAGAAGTTGTTCGTTTGAAGTTTCAACTTTGAATAATCAATTAAAGATTTTGTTTCGTACATATTAGCAAATGTATTGTAATCTTCGGTTATTTTTTCATCATCGAAATTTAAATTTGAGTTATTAGATTTGTCGTCATCGTCTTGATTTGTCGCAAAAATAGAGTTTTGATTGGAATCTTGCGCATTGATTAAAATTATTAATTTTAATTCTTGATAATGCGTCTGCGTTTTTATTGATCTTACCGGGTTTGTAAATTATTTCATACTCATATTCTTCGAGTTTAAGTCTCCAACGTGCGAGTCTACTACCTGGGTCTTTGATTGAAAAAAGCCAAGTAAGAGGGCGGTGGTCTGTGATTAGTTTAAATTTTCTGCCAAAAAGATACGGGCGAAAATGTTTTACTGCCCATACGATTGCAAGGAGTTCACGTTCAATAGTTGAATAATTTGTTTGGGCTTTACATAGGGTTCTAGAAGCATAGCCAATTGGTAAATCTTTTCCTACAGGTCCTTGTGATAACACAGCGCCTATTGCAAAAGCACTAGCATCTGTGGTCAAAAGAAATGGTTCGTCAAAATTTGGGTATATAAGAATTGGATCGGAAATTAGCAATTTTTTTAGTTCGTTAAAAGATTCTTTGCAATCAGAATCAAAGTCAAATTTTATTTCTTTTTTGAGTAAACGAGTAAGGGGTTTAGAAATTTTCGCAAAATTGGGAATGAATCGTCGATGCCTGCTAAGCCAAGGAAAGATTTTATATCCTTGGGATTTTTTGATTTGGGAAAATTTTGAATACATTCAATTTTTGCTGGATTTGTTTTAACACCGTCTTTAGTTATTACGTGTCCAAGATATGCTACTTCTTTGCGTAAAAATTCGCATTTGTCTGGTTGTATTTTAAGATTAGCTTTTCTTAGTTGTTTGAAAACTTCGCGTAATCGATGGATATGTTCGTCAATTGTAGCGGAATAAACTATAATATCGTCCATATAGACAAGACATCGTTCATTTAGGATTCCTAAAAGAATATTGTCCATTACACGTTGGAATGTAGATGGGGCATTCTTTAGTCCGAAGGGCATTCGTAAAAATTCATAGTGACCGTTTTCTACTGAGAACGCTGTTTTTGAAATATCTTTAGGATCTATCTCTATCTGATGGAAACCAGAAGCGAGATCAAGAGTAGTGAAATATTGACACTGTCCAAGTTGGTCAAGTAAATCTGAGATATTAGGAAGTGGATATTTATCATTAACAGTGGATTCATTCAATTTTCTATAATCTATTACGATTCTCCATTTTTGTTTATTACTAGAGTCGATTTTTTTCGGTATAACCCAAACGGGAGATGACCAGGGAGAAATTGATGGTCTAATTATACCTTATTGTAACATGTTGTTTACTTGCATTTTAACCTCTTGTTTATGTATTTGGGGATATCTATAAGATTTAGTAAAAATGGGCTTTGTATTATTCGTGTCTATCTTATGTTTGATTTCACTTGTGAAGGAAAGATTGTCACCTTCTAGATAGAAAATGTCTTCGAAATTGACGCAAAGATTTGTGATTAATTCTTTCTCTTCTTCGTTTAAATGGTCAAGTCTAAGCTGGGATCTAATAGTCGGGATTCTATTTGAAGTTTGAAATTCGGGAAATTCAGGAAGATTGAAATTAAGAAGTGTGTGTATCGAAAATGGTTCTATTTCGATATTTGAAAAATCAATTGTTTTTGGGATTGCGTTCGCAATGATAATTGTCAAAAATTCGCCTTTTTGATTGACATGGACAAGGGCATTTGGGATATGTACTTTTTCTATTTCTTTTCGGGATAGAATAGCATCGGTATTGATTAGATGACATTTTAATTTAAAAACTTGTTCTGTTCTACCTTGTATAGTTATTTTATTTTCATTTGCCTCGTATGTTTCGAGTTCTGTTGAAGAGTAATTGTCTTCAACTTTATACAGTGGTAGTGTTTTAAAATTGGTAATAAGTTGTTTATTTTTTATATCGATTGTACATTCGTAGTGTTCTAGGAAGTGAAGACCTAGAATTCCATCAAAATCAATGTCTAAGTTGTAAATATAGACTTTGTGAGGGTCACCGTTGTTGAAATTTATCAAGGTTGATTCAGTTATTAAAAGTTTTTGTTCGGTAATGCCTTGAATTGTTGCATTTTCGGGGAAACGATTTGGAAAGTTCTTTACTGTATTTTCTTTGAAAATTGAAATACCTGCACCAGAATCTATGAGTAGTTTGAAAGTATTTGTTGCGTCTTTAATATAGTAAAGATTTTTAGGATTTATAGCAAGGAAGGGATTTAAAGAAATAGTTGTTTGGGGAAATTGAGTGAGGGATTCATATCGTCTAGCGTGAGAGTTTCGATTTGGGCTTTTATTTGATTTGTTTCTTGATTGGGTGGATGGTTTTGATCTGGGGATAAAAGAAAATTTTGATTTTCTTCGATTGGAAAATTTTAATACTCTTCAATTGGTTCGTTAATGTTTAAATTGGGATCTGGATTGTCATAAGAATTGTCGTATTCGTTTTCGAATAAAGTAGAGGGGTCTTCATAAGAAAAGAATGAGGGATCTTGGTAATTTTGTTGATAGTCTTGATAATAGTCATTAAAATATTTTTCTTGATTATTATCGGTGCTAACTAAGTGAGCTTTGAAATTAGGATTTTTCTGAATTACTGAGGGTCGAGAATAATTAAAATTCGGTTGACGTTGGAAATTATTTTGATTTGATTGGTTATTTGTAATATTTGGTGTTTGCGCATTTGGGCTTCTTTGTTGTTGCATGTTCGGTCTGTGTGACTGAAAAGAATTTGTTTGCGGGGCAAACTGGGGTCGCTGAAAATTTGAGTTTTGGGAAAAATTGGGACGTGGTTGTCCGTTATTGGCATGGCATTGATTTGCTGAATGACCAATACGTCCACATTTAAAACATTTTTGTGTTTGAAAGTTTGGTTTTCTCAAAGGTTGATTGAATGGCTTTGGTGGGTTCGGTTTTGAAACTTTTTGAGATTCGAAATAGGACAATTGAAGTTCACGTCGAATACGTATTTGGGCTTCAAGAAGATCTCTTGGGTTACTGGCACGAATTATATGTCCAATACGGGGTTCGAGTCCAGTTAAGAGGGTGCTCAGGGACATGAATTCGATCAGGGTTATTTGAGCTTGTTTCTGTTGTGGGGTGAGATTAGACTTTTGTATATTAGCGTGCATTTTCGTATTTAACACTTGAAGTCGGTTGAGGAAGGTTAAAGGACTCTCATTAGGTAATTGTTTGATACGTTGTAAGTCTTGTATTAAAGAAGACAAGTCTCGCGTATCTCCGAAGTGAGAATTTAAAAGTTGTTTTATTTCTAAGTAAGAAATAGGGTTGCGAGAGCTTATTAGCTGCGCTGCTCTTGCACGTAATTTATTTTTTATGTGAATTACTAATAAATCTTTTTGATCGCGTGTCGACATATTGTAAGCACAAGCATTGAGAAATGTTTGGAGAAAAATTTGATCACCATCGTATTCAGGAATTATCGAAAATATTTCAGATAATTTATATGGTTCAATTTCGGGTGTCTCAGGGACATTTTGTATTCCGTTATCAGTCATGGTTGCTCAATATATCACAATATTAAAATGAAATAATATAGGCACACAATATTATATAAAAAGAATACGAACTTAAAATTAAGAATTTAGGTTGATTGGCAGTACGTAAAGTAGTACACAAATCAACGCAAATTAAAGCAATACTAAAATCTACAAAATTTAAATTTTTCTTGAAATTTGATTAACTGTATAATCAAATTTGAAATTAAAATATTCTTTTGGATTTGTTTTTGAATTCAGTTTTTCGTTAACTAATTATCAAAATCGAAAAATCGAACAGTTTCCTTAAAATTTGAATAAAATTTCAATATTTTTGGAAAATTGAAATTGATTACGTTACTAGTAGAAACATCAGACTTTGTCGTGTTCTCTGCAGCAAATTCTACCAGGGGCTTCACTAGGTGTTCCTAATCCGTAGATTGACTGCGAGTTGGTGACGTCGGGTCGTGATTTTCTCTGTTTTTCTTGTTTTTCTGTTAGACGTTTTCAAATCCTACCGACTGCGCCAGTTTGTTAAATCACTTTCTGGCCAAATTACTTTTTAAGAAATTATTTTATTACTCAAAATAATATAAATTAAAATTTATACATTTGAAATTGCAAAGAGTAATATTTAACAAAATGAATTCAAGCTAGACTGAACTGTACTGAACTGAACTGTATACAAAGAAAAATAACTATTTATATGTTTCGTTATGCTGACTCAGTGGGAACTTCTTTCTTGAACACTTGGGTCAGGACGTGGGTTCTGCTGATGAAGCTTTCTCGGTATAGATTTGTTTTCGTAAACAAGTAACACCTGCTGTTTATGAGAATAGGATGATCTACGTTGTTGACTGATATGTGATACTTTGTTATTGAGATAAGCTTGGCTTTCTGAATAACTGCGTTGGCGGGTGATAGCTGATAGTCTGGGAACCAAGGTTAGCATAACTTGTATGATGAAATAGCTGGTGAGAATAGATATATATATATATATATATATATATATATATATATATATATATATATATATATATATATATATATATATATATATATATATATATATATATATATATATATATATATATATATATATATATATATATATATATATATATATATATATATATATATATATATATATATATATATATATATATATATATATATGCTGCTCCGTAGTAAATAGAGTATCAAGTCCGGAGGAGATTTTGGATGTTCTCTTGGTAATCACAAATGTTGGTTTTGCTCCTGTTGGTGACTTTGGTATTATTTTGTGTATTCATTTTGGCGCTAGTTGTACTCGTCTTTCGACTAGTTGACTGTACTGATGAAGACCTTAAGTCAGAAACACGTGTCTATAGTTAGCCAAATTACATTGCTTTAGTGGTCATCCCAAAGAATCCATTTTCTACTATATACTAGTTTTTGCGGCATTATATATTTTCTAGTTTCGATTTACTACTCTTGGGTTATGAGTTTTGCCACAGGGGGCTGTTGATGAATCTGATATTGTTTTGTGTATTCATTTTGGTGCTAGCTGTACTCGTTTTTCAACTAGTTGACTGTACCGATGAAGACTTTAAGTCAGAAACACGTGTCTTACGTTAGCCAAATTGCATTGCTTTCTCGGTCATCCCAAAGAATCCATTTTTTACTATATATTAGTTCTTACCGCGTAATATATTTTCTACTTTCGATTTACTACTGTTGGGTTATGAGTTTCGCCACAGGTGGCTATGTGCTGCTCCGTGGTAAATAGACTATCAAGTCCGGCGAAGATTTCGGATGTTCCCTTGGTAATCACAAATGTCGGTTTTGCTCGTGTTAGTGACTCTAGTAGTGTTTTGTGTATTTATTTTGGCGCTAGCTGTGTCTTTCAACTAGTTGACTGTACTTTTTGTGAATTTTTTGGGATGACCGCTAAAAACAATGAAATTTGACCAACTATAGACACGTATTTCTGACTTAAGGTCTTCATCAGTATAGTCAACTAGTTGTGAGACGAGAACAACTAGCGCAAAAATTACTACACCAAAACCACAACAGAGTCACCAATGGGAGCAAAACCGACATTTGTGATTACCAAGAGAACATCCTAAATTTTTTTGTTGCCAGTTTCCATTATGACCATATCCATTTACTGAAGTTTGCCTACAAGATTTATAATACACATGTTCATTTGTACTTGAAGGGCAATGACCGTGACCTACTAAGCTAGTAAAGACGAAATCGCCGGGAATCCAAATCAATATTCGAATATTATCAAGAAAAAAACATCTGTTGTAGAAAATTGGTGATTGTGCTCTATTTCGTGCTCGCTAGCCGAAGCATCTCTTTGAAGTACCACTTCATCACTCTGAGGTGAACAATACAACCGGTTTTTTTGTTTCGAATCTAGTATAAAAAAATAAATAGTGACTGTCTAGTTAGAAGAAATCATTTTAAATTAGACGGAAAAAAGGTTAATAGTAATTTTATCTTATTTCTGGATTTTGTGAGGATGTAGTCAAAAAAATAGGAGGCCTAATGTAAGAAACTCTTTATTGTACGATCTACCTTTCGAGAATGCTTATTTTCCTTTTCAGGACCGTTTTGAATTTAAAATAGATAAATGTGTAAGTGAAAAAAGTGCTTACAATTTATAATATTAATCGTACCAATGTTAGTTAAAAGTAAAGAAATCCAATGCACAAGACAAATGCAATATTGTACATTTATTGACATAAATTGCTTAACCTATAAGCGGTGCAATTTCAAAACATGAAAAAACAATTAATTCGTGCCCATTATTTGCTGTCGATCGGTACTACGGTAAGCTAAGTCAGACCAAAATTGGGGATAACGGTGGTGCGCAGGTGCAATAAAAGACCGAAAGTTAGCTGAAAAATTCTTTTAAATACAAAACTAGTCTGAGACATGTTAAGAAATGAAACAAAAATACAAAATAATTAATCACATGTATGTTATATAATATCCGAATTAATTTAGAAATATAATCCGAATAAGCAGTAAATTGGATCAAGCTCAAACAACAAAAAACAACTATGTTTAATTAATATTTGTGAAGTTTAATAAGATAAAATTCAGTTGGTGTTCATATAAGTTCCCATGTTAGTGCTTTGTTTAATTTGTAATATAAAGGATATTTGTTGTTTAATAATTAATAACATTGGCTTCATAATCCAATAAAGTGAATAATGATTGGAAGAATTAAAGCGTTTTGAGGGATGCTTTGAATGTGGATCGAATCTCAATATTGACTTGAATAAAGTTGACAAACAAAAATCTTTTTTGGCTTTTTCGCAACTAAAAATATTTAACTTTAAATTAATTGAAGCATATATTTAATATAATTACATACCTGAATAAAGTTATTAAAAAAAAGTTTAAGCAAAATGTGTATATTTTTATCCTTTTTAGGTGCTTCCTTGGTAAGGATGATAAATCAGGCTTTAGGGGACGATGTATTTCAACAAGGAATCCGAAGTTATTTAAAGGCAAAGTAAGTCAGTGGTATTTAACAACAAAAATATAAAATAAACAAAACATACAAAGCGAATATCTTTATTAGGACTTATTTTGAATTTTTTTTTATTTTATATTCAAATTAAGCAAGTTCATATAAACGTCAAAACAGCGAGTAGCTATTGTTCTAGTATTCGTATCTTATTTTTTTTTGTCTATTACTGTCTGTAGTATTATGGTTTAAATTCCCGAAGGTTTTTTGTACTACGATTTAAATCAAAAATTTGAAATTCTATGTATAATTCTTATTTTTTTTCCGAAGTAGATATGGTTGTCTACTACCTTAGTTTGCTATTCACCATGATGTTTTCGTTGCCTTGGCCTTCTCTAAGAGACCTTTGCGTTATTTTTTAACAATTTGTAACAGGAATGAATTAATTCGGCAGTAATATTAAGGTCAGGAAAATAATCTAACTAACAGTTAAATAACTTAGAATGGAAGCTTTCACGGCATTGGTCAATTAAGAAACCACGGTGTAAAATTGGAATTATTATCCGACGTTTCGCTTTCGATTATACGAGGCATCTTCAAGGATCTTTGAATGAGTTCGGAGAGATTCAGACGGGCTTTCAAACCCGACTTGTGCTCGCCGACCGTGACCCTCTGTTAAGATCGGTTTCCACGTGAAGTTTTTTGTATATTTAAAGATTTTACTAGATTGTCTACTTTTTCGTTTTTAAATTCCTAGAACCGATGCTACAACCTTGGTTTCCTTTACATTTAGGATATGGCCAGTGATATGCTGGTGTTCAGCTACATCACATTGAACAATTTGTTTCTTTTTAATATATCGTTTATGTTCCTTAAGTCTCATTGATATTGAGCGTCCTGTTTCTCCCAGATACATTTCTCCGCAGGAGCAAGGAATTTTATATGCTGCTTGTGTTTGAAAAAGTACAATATCTTTCGGGGATCGCAGGCATTGTCCAATCTTGTTATGCGTATTAAAGATTATACGTATGTTGAATAGTAGAGTAATCGTCCTATTTTCTTTCCAGTGCCATATATGCATGGAAGAACAACACTACCTAACGGTAGCTCCTTATCGTTCTCCTTTCGCGGAGTCGGATTATTATATCTATTCAGTGGCGTAACTACAATGGTGCGAGTGGTGCGGTTACACCAGGGCCTGAGCCTTTGGGGGCCCGGGGACACGGTTAAAGTCTACAGAAAAAACTATCGTATTAGAACTATCGATAGAACTAAAAACTATCGATTTATAAAAGCGCACATTTAAGAAGGAAATTCTATTTACGGAACTAAGCGACTCAATCGAACAAAATTTCTACGGGAATAGGAAGCGAAGATGCAAAATAATAATTATTGAATTGATAGTTTATTTTAAATTATACACGTGTTTTAGTCTAGCCCCTAACACAGAACACAAAAAATTAGCACAAAAGCTACACATTTTGGGGCCCTAGGCCCGCTTGAGATTAAGAGCTCATATCGGCCCTATCTCCTAAAAGCGTTGCAGCCAGTGCCGGATTAATTATTTTCCGCCCAAAGGTATTTACGGGCACCAAGCTCGTGGGAAAAACCGACTACCAAAAAAGGAAAGTCCTCTCTTTCATACAGCGGACACTTGTCCCCTCCTTTAATATAATAATATATAAAAATTACCCACTTACTGATAAAATGAAACAAGAACAATAATTATTTAAACGATTTTTGTTGCAGCAAGACTGCGGCTAATGGGTAAAGCGTTCATGCCCAAAGCAAATAGCAAATAATTGCAGTGATTTTAATTTTATATTTTCTTTTGTGAATATTCCAATCGGGTGCAGCTAAAAGAAAAAAAGCTGCGGAAAACGAAGCAAAATTGAAAAAGCATGTAAAAATAGACAGTTTTTTTCAAGTTATAGACAAAAGTAACACCAGTCTGTCGTCTAATCGTAAGTCGGTGTAATTAGAATTATTATTATACTTTATATGGGATATATTACGGTTGATATATAACCTTACTTCATTTTTCTGTGATACTTATCTGATTTGCTGGAGTTATTCTGAATGTTAAAACAAGATTTCAATACTTTTTACGATTTATGAAATCTCCTAATTTTTTTTTATTTATGAGTACTTATTATAGAGATGGAAGGAAGCTCGGATTTACGATTTGGCACCAACGTCCCACGTTGTCTTGTTACGCCACTGTATCTTTTAATTAAACGCATAATATCTTCAGTGCAATAGCCATTCGTTCTCAAAGCTTCGGTCAATTTCCATGTTTCCGATATTAGAGAATCTTGATCAAAAATCGAAATAGCTCTAAATACGAGTAAGTTAACCGATTTCTTTTGTGCTGAATGGTCGTGAAAATTTACATTTAAGTATTTATTTGTATGCGTGCGTCGGTTTTGTATATAAAGAATGTCCTAATGTACTATCTTCCTTTCTTTGAATGAATAGATCTAGAAAGGAATTCGTTCCATTAGATTTAATTTCCATTGTGAGCTTAATATTATGATGTTGTTGATTAAGGTGGTCCAGAAATATAAGGAGATTATCCTGGCCATGAAGCCAAACAACAAAAGTATCATCTACATATCTCAACCAGTGTTTTGGTTTTAGTGGAACGGGTGTTCGAAGCTTTTACGAAGCTTTCAATTTTTATCCCCTTCATTTTTCCCTCTGTGTAATTGCAAAGTAAATAGATTATCAAATAGGTTACAACTGAAATAATCTCTACACCCAAAAACCCATAAAAATAGATTTTATGTGATTTATTTACGGAGAATACAATTTTTGCCATTTAGCTCCCTACTTCGCCTCCATCTCCTGACCAGATCAAATAAAAAATCTAACTGAACAAAATTGTTAAATGCGAATAAATAACAAACAAATACTAATAATTAGTCTGTTTTACAAAAATAAGCTTAAATTTCTATCACTCCGCCCATGCTTTACAATGAAATCATCGACTGTTGACGGATATTTAGTTTTTACGTTGTCTCAATTGACTTTAGATACACTTTACGGGTTATGGTTTACATCATGCGTGAAAACCGATCTTAATAATACAGGGTCACGATTTGACGAGCACAAGAAGCTCGTATGAATCTTTCCAAACTCATTCAGTGTTCAGATCTCGTGGAGCAAAGATCCCTGAAGATGCCTCGTGCAATCGAAGGCGAAATGTCAGATAGTAACTCCAATTTGACAGAGTCTTATCCCAAGAACCATGGTTTCGTAGTTATATAATCTAAAAGTAACTAAATAATAAGCATCTAACACCCACAAGAAATTGCCTTAGTCTTGAATGTTCATATAACTGGATTTTATTTCGAATGTTCTGTATGACCTGATTGTAGATACATTTTTATCATTGTGTATCCTCAGAGGACATTTTTATTAACATAAAATAAACTCGTGCATTTTAACGAAATCCAACAATGCTTGTAACATTTCGATAGGGGCCTTGGGAATTCAAATTCTGCCGATCTCATTGAACACCTGCAAGCTGCCTTACCAAATGATACAGATATAAATCTCGCTACCTACTTGGATGCATGGATCCATGAACCTGGCTACCCTATATTAAAAACTTCCTTTGGTGATTCAGGGCAAGGCACATATTTAGTATCAATTAATTCTGTAAGTACTAGTTTGTCTAAACTTTTGTGACCCAAGGTAAGTGATTATAAGGACTGGCAACATTTAATAAGATAAATCGCGGAAAAGCTATTTGTATCATTTTCTTAACTTAAAAAGTAAGTTGAGGTGGAGCAAAAAATGTCCATTGTTAATATTTAATTAACTATGAAAATTATTCCTTTTAAATTTACGAGTTTTCGTGTGTTTGTCATATCACTGCGATCATTTACCTACTTATTAGTATTATTTATTAAACAAACATACAATATTTGCTAACTTTACATACATATATTTTTTTCAAGCACATGTTACGCACTTGCCCCAGAGATCCGAGGCAAGAGCATAATATGCCAGTATTTTTGCTGATAATGCGTTGTGTTTTTTACGGGGTTAGTGCAGAATTCCTACATATATCTAAATTTTATTTCTCATTTTCAACGTCGAGTAAAGATTGAGAAAAAAAAGCTGCAAAATATATTTTAGGGGAAAATCGAAACAAATCAAAATATTTTTTTGTGCAAAAATGTTTATTTAAAGGATAAAACATAAGCAATACGAACTAAAATGAACAAATCCGATTAACGTTAACCAAAATAAAAAATAATTACAAAAAAGAGCTCTCAAAAATATACTTTTCCTCATCAGCCGTTATTGATATTTTTGGGACAGGCAGTATTTTTCTACAACCGACAGTAGTATAGTGTGTTTTCAAATAAAATGGCACTTATTTGTATGCCTGTTACTTCTTCTTCATCATCATTAAAAGTTGTTTTACTAAACAAAGATATTTGTACTTTTTCTTTACTGATACAAAATCACCAATTTGTATTTTTGCAAACGTAGGTTCTTCAGTAGTTTCTTTTTTACCAAACTCGTCTAAATCACTTTTACTTAGCTTGTCAAATTTCACAATTCTTTCTTCACTTGAAACGCAGTGCCTAGAATTACTATCATAGTTAGAAATGCTTTTAGATACCTTTCGCTTATAAACCTTTTTTTTAGTTTTTTTTTATTGCATTCTTACTGAAAACGTTGTCAACATCGACTCTTGTTTTTACCTCTGCTCCTAAACAACTCGTCAAAAGACACATCTAGAATCTTCCGTTGTTCTTGGGATATTATGGAAATATCTTCTTGCGAGCTTGAATTTGGCTCTACCTAGACGGTGATTCGTATTCTATTAATGTTTGTTGATGTACTATGCAGATTTAAGTCAGAGTCAGGTTCATCAACTCCAGCCACATTACAGTTTTTTGCCAACGATGAAAAACTACTGGATCAAATGATCCTTGTTTAACAGCATTAATATTTAACAGATCAATCCCCGCGTTAGTGAAACCACTTACCAATATTTCGGGACTTCTTTCCATCCATATCTCCCCTATCATCTTGAAAAACATACATTTTTTCTTTGCCATTCAATAAGTTTGACATATGAACGGGTCTTTGAGTGATTTAAATCACGCACAAATCTAATGGTTGGAGTATGTGGCTCGTATGAGGTGGAAGCTTAAGTATGTAAAATGGTTTTCAATAGCCATATGTATGACATTTGCTCCAAGAAGACTAACGTGACCGTCATAAATGACTAAGACAGGTCGTTCTGTATTAACCGTCAGTGGATGGCATTTTCATTTAGACTCAGCGAAATGTGCCCTTGTTTGAAAATGCTCATATATATATATATATATATATATATATATATATATATATATATATATATATATATATATATAAATTGAAACACATAACTATACACTAAAGAAATAAACTAAACGTCAAGAGGTGGAGGTAGGCACGATACCGAAAAAGCGACACGCAAAGAGGGGATATGTGACACGCGAGAGAATGGATACATGAGCGGTACTATAATCGGCTTGTTATTTGATTACATCGGTAAACATGTGAAGTTGTTGAATTACAAATATTTTCGTTAGTTGTTTATACTTATCAATTTTATTTATGTGGTTGGTTAACTGTTTTATCGATAAGGGCAATATATTAAAAAATTGAGGAGCAAAGAATAAAATATTTCTTTGTAAACGAGATTTCTGGAACAAAGGTATTTTGAGATATTCATTACAAATTGATCTAGTTTGATGTCGATGGTCTGTTTATCGAAATAAGTCTTTGACTTTTAAAAGGTATATAAGGAAGGAATAGACATAAAGGCCACGCAAGTTAAGAGCACCAGATTTTATAAATGTTAATTCAGTTGAATATATTGGTGGCTTTTTCCGAATAATTTTTAATATTTTATTCTAACAAGTTTTAAGAACATTTATGGTGGTATCGTAAGTACCGCCCCAAATAATAATACAGTACCGTAGTATTGATTCCACTAGCGAAAGATAAACTGTTTTTATCAAATTGGGTGATATGAGATTTCGTAATTGATAAAATTTGTAATAAAGCTTTCTAATATTTTTTGAGGTTTCGATTATGTGTTCAGACCAGCGGAGATGTTGGTCCAAGATAATGCCTAGATATTTTATACTTTTTGTTTTTTGAATGGATGGACATTGACAAGCATCATTTGCAACACAGCACTTATGGTTATGAATAGTGACGTTTTCCCTGACTGGCTGATCTGCTGATGTAGCTGTCAATGCGATGAATTTGGTTTTTAAAGTATTTAGACTAAGTAGAGAAGCACTCAGCCATTGCTGCCCGATTCTAAGCCTCCCCTCGACCTCATTATATACATTAGTCCAGTTATCTGCCGAGAATAAAATTGCTGTGTCATCAGCATAAGATATGACTGAACCACTAATGGGCAAACTGCCTATTTCATTGATATAGATAAGAAAGAGGAGAGGCCCCAGTACCGTACCCTGCGGGACTCCAGTATGTATTACTGTGCCAGAACTAACTGTTTAACTTTGTTTTGGAAATAGTTTTGGAAATAGTTTTTAGTCGTCTCGATCCACCCTTTAGATTTTGCAGCGTAGGTAGTATTTAGAAACTTTGTACCTGGTGGAGCAGTCCACTGTTCCCAAAACATGCTTATTTTTAAAAATAATGAGCTGAGGAGCACCACTTGCGCTACAGCAGATAAGAGCAGTCGTCCATGCTACGAAAGCTACTTGCTAGTTTTTGTTTTTTATGTTGATAAATGTCTTCAGGTCGTCCGTAACCTTTTTGTCCTCTTCTGCTTTTAAGATTATCATGAAAGGTTGCTGTTGGAATTGTGAACACTTTGCTAGCTCGGTATAAAGTCATTTGGCCTGACCTAATTGCCAACAATGCAATTTCAAAACTCTCTTCAGTATGTCTTTTGCCTCTGTTACTTTTGCGAATGTAATGGTGGAACTAAATGTAAATAAATTTGTCGGGGCAGGTGCATACTATGTGCCTCCCTCGCCCAACGATTTTATCCGTACTAGCCCCAAGCTTAAAAATACCAGGGGCAAGATCGGCATAATAAAAAAGTGTCAAAAAGATATATATTAAAAAATATATTATGTTGAAGGTAAACTACTATACCTACCGTGTTTGCTCACTGAAAATCACATAAAGATCTTTAATAAATAGATTATTTTTTGCCATTGACCTTGCTCTCGAAGTTACAAAACACACACGACAGTTACACACCTGCAGCGTTAATGGAACCATATAAATAAGGATATCAAATAATAGATAGCATTTATTTCAAAAGTAATATGTTTTTAACGATCATGTTCTGCACTTACCCTGGAAACGCACTTGCCTCACCTTACCTTAAATCTTTTATAAAGAATGTCTAAGAAAATAGTGGTTCCATCTTTGAAAGTCCTGACTACTGGGTTTCTATCAATTTTGCTTAAGTCTTTATTATCATTACATATTTTTCAAGAGATTTACTTGAATTAAAAAAAATACTTTAAATGCAAAAAATAAATATTATTAATTATTCCAATAATTTCCATATTAATTTGAAAAGATAGTCAAAGGGATCCTAAATATATTTCATATACAATTATAGTATCCAAAATATAAGCAACTTTTTAGTAAAATTAGCCTCGTAAAACCCGAAAGGTTCAACGGATTTTAAAAAGTGACGGGCCAAAAAGTTCTTTTCTGTCTTATTAGGTTTCTTCAGAACATCGTTAAACTAAGTTGAAATATGGAGAAAAACTACAGAAAGCAAACGTGGATCCACTAACAAAAGTCAGCCACATATTTGTATCGTTCAAAAGAATTTAAATTTTAGGGTTAACACCTGACTCCTCATTGTGCGAATTAATTCTTGGAAAGAGAATGAAAGCAAATCGTGAACATGTCTGCAAAAAAAGAAGAAGTACGATAGCAATTAAACGAAAAGAAGAAGTTAATAGTAGTTATCATACTTCATTTTTTTTGCGAACCTGCTCACGATTCTTTTTTCAACTAATTCATCTACGCAATCCTCTCTTGTTTTTTGCTTTATTGTATGTCCGCAAAAAAAAGAAGTACGATAAAAGTTAAAGAATTCATCCAAAGAACCCTCTTTTGTATTCCTCTCTTGGGCTTAGAGGTCCCGGCAGGTGACTGAAGTTACCTCCGTAAAGAGGTCAAGTGTTGGCACTAAATTTTGAGCACTTTTGTCCAAATTTACAAATGTGTGCTTAGCTCCTGTCAATAAATCCACGTTTGTTTTCTATGGTTTTTCTTCAGGTTTCTTACATCTGTCAGATTTGTTATACTGTTATGCTGAACGAGCCTAATAAGCCAGAAATCACGTGTTTAGTGGTTACCATACGTTTTTTTGCGAACCTGCACACGATTTTTTTTCTTTGAAGAATTCATCTACTCAATCCTCTAATATTTATTTTCTGCTTTATTGTAGTGTACCTCTAACCAACCTAGGAATAGTTAAAATGTAAATAAAGTAGAAAAAATACAATTTATGTTTTTAGTACAAGTTTTCTACGTCGCTAAACAAGAGTAGAGATCCAGAATTGTCCATATGGTGGGTCCCCGTTACCTATGCCACCTCCGACCAACCCTTCTGGAGTAACGCCACGACTTTCTGGATATCTCCCGGTAGGACTTTCGGATATTACCTACCACAAACTG
Organism: Kuschelorhynchus macadamiae; assembly: GCA_030620095.1. Classification (NCBI taxonomy): domain Eukaryota; kingdom Metazoa; phylum Arthropoda; class Insecta; order Coleoptera; family Curculionidae; genus Kuschelorhynchus; species Kuschelorhynchus macadamiae. The sequence goes on from JAUTXW010000282.1 coordinate 1,282,006, forward strand.
ATGATTCTTGGGGAGTTTTAAATGTGGACGCCACTGGTAAGTTCTCACAAAAACAAGAAACCAAGGAAATTAAATTAATTCAAAAAATGTGTTAACAGATATTTTAATTTAACATTTTTATGGAACGCCGTTTTACTTTTTAGTCTGCTATATGCCCGGTATTAATTTAAATTGAATGGGACTTCATTATGGCAATTTATTTTATAATATTATAATAAAAATGTAATTTTAACTGAATCCTTGGAACATCTAGAGCTAAAGCCTTCATATAGATTTTTAACAATCAATTAATTTGATTTAGCTATTAAAATGTATGTCAGGATATTTGGATGGGTCTTTACAAAATTAATTCAATTTTCATTATATTATTATAATTAAAATGCATTTTTTTTATTATAATATAATTTTATTACTTACAAATTTGTTGATATCAATATTTATCCAATATTTAACGAGTACCTTTGTAGTATTTTGTGGGAAACAATATAGCCGATTATCAATTTTTACGAATGGTATTTTCATTTACAGCAATTTCTATGATTATCTATTTTCATTGAAACCAATTTCCATTGATATCAATTTCAATTGAATACAAGCACCTCGAATGCATTTTCATTATCGGAAGTTTCGCCATCTATAGCCTCCCAAAAGAAATATAATGTGTTTGCGTGAGTGTGTTCGATAAATCAAATTAATTTGCGAATGCGCTAACATTGGATTGCATTCTAATAATCTTGCTTGCTGATTTTTTAATATCATTTGTGCAATAAACGACGATGATACGGACCGAATTTAAACTCGTTTTTCTCGCGCAAGTACGTTACATCTATGTACAGCGTTAGGGAGTCAAATAAGCCGTAATGCATTGTCATTTGAAAACGATTGTAGAATTTACGCTAATTATTTTGAATCTAAAGATTTTATTTTCAATACAGTTTACTACGTCCTACCTGTGCAGTTGCAGGCAGTAGAAATCGAGATTGAAATTATAATCGATAAACAAAAGTGACAGATATAAGATATTTCAAATTTCCAAAATAATACATTTTCAAAAATGTGGATTGGTGCTTACCGTCAAGCTGTTAAGATAAATTTAAAAAATGGTAATTTAGGATATATTTACTATAATAATAGAACAATATGGTTTTAGCTACCTGTATAGGGCACTTTTGAACCTGGTTTGTATTTTTCAATTGCAAGTAAAAACTAAAATGTCAATAGACGGCACTAGTGCAGCAACTCAAGTAACAAATGTTATAAAATATGAAAAGTTTCCCCTACAATTGTTTTACTTGCAGCATTCTTAACTTTTATTTTAAATTAATTAATTATTTTAATCAAAATAAATTTCACGAATCCTCACTTTGAGCACTTTAGATAATCTGATATTTGTAAACTTCAATTTTATTTTCTTGCTGAATGCTGAAGAGACCGGCCTGGGCGTACCGTTGTAAGTGTATCGTGGTGTTAATCATAATTTTATTAACAATGAGTATTAAAAGGCGACTCGCATGTTGCGTTTAGAGGCTGCTTTTCTAGAAGCAACAAGGCCGAATTAACTACTTACGATGGTTGGGGCTCATCTGGGCGAGGCAAAGTTTTGCGATGACAAAAAACGGTCAATGGGTTTTACGTATTTGGGGGCTTTTCGGCAGCAACTCAAAATTTACATGATGACAAAAAAAAGAAGATCCTCAGTTTTGTATTTCGCTCGCTGATGTCCCTCGGGGTCCCCACCACATATTTGAGCCTTACGCGTTGTGGCCTTTGCATTTCAATCATTAAATCCCCGCAAAAACAAGACGCGCAAGCTCTGTGCTGGGGCCACTGCCGACGCGACCGCGACGGCGCACTGTGGTCAATTTCGTCAAATTAACCGGAAAAAATTTTTGGTGAAAATTACTTAACTCTGATTGATAACTATATCTGATTTTATATGTTAGGTATCCTAAAATTGTATTAATAATATAAATAATAAGAACAGAGATCGTATACAGGGTGTATAATTAAAAACTTGGTGTAGTATTTCTAATATTTCTTTATTTTAATTAGGTTTTGGTCGCGATTATATGCATGATATGGTAGGTATTTAAAAATAATCGTATTATAAGACTAATACTATGTATCTTACAGATTTTGCTGATTGTTGTGACATGTTTAAAATTATAAAAAAATATTTGAGGGCAATAGTGTTTAAATATTATTAAACGGAAGAAGACATTAAATATCATTCCTTGATTACCTACCTAATTACAACTTAAATCCTGAACAATAAGCTGATCTTATATACTACATCTTATACTACTATACTATAATAAGGGTACAAGCTAAAAAAAGGGGAATATCAAAAACGTTAATTTTCAAAAAATCAATTTAAAGTTTGAAATCTTTATACTTGAATACTTTATTACTTTAAATTCATTATCTTGATGTATTTCATTAATTTGTTATACGTATTTGAAATTGGAATACAGGGATTATAATTGAAACTATTTAATTTTTTTTACACAAAAAAAATTAAGACACTACAGATTGTAACGAACAAGAAAGGGGAGTGTCATGCATTTTAACTGAGGTTTTTTTTTTCGGTTATGATGGCTTCACACATATACTTTTAAAAAAGAGAATAATAATTTTAAAAAATAAGGTTTAATAAGTTTTATAAGTCCGGTTCTTTTAGCAGACTAAGCAATTCGCGGGATAACACACTAGCATTTTTAGATGGAAGCTTCCGAATACTTGATATTAAGGGATCCGAAGATATCAAGAACATGTGAAACAGGTCTTCATTTGTCTTTACTCTAGATATTTTTCGAGTGTTGTGTTCACGATAATGCCTATATTCCTTGTGCCTCGCCTCTTGGACATCCTCAGATAGTTGTCCAATTGGCAAAGACAAAGACTTTATGATATCAGCACCGTGGATTAATATTTTATGCACGGAAGCTGGCATAAAAAACCAAGGATACAGTTGGACAAAATACCTTGCTGTTTCTAGAGCATACGTTCTAAACGAATCAACATCTATATCAAAACCAGAGGATAATGCCTGAAGTAAAATTGAAAATTTATAAATTAGTTCTTCATCAATATCTGTTATTTCGCTAGATTTTTTGTAATTGTCAAAAAATCTACGAGCGGTGTTACCGTCATTAGTGCTTCCATAACCTTGTTTTACAACATCAACCAGAAGACCCAATTCAGATTTAAACTTACTAATTATACTTTTTTTTCTTAATTCAAAAGCAGCTTTTTCATTTTGTGAACCCCGCACCTGCCATTTCTTAATGTCCAATCTATATGACACATGAAGAATACATTCAAAAAACCGTATGTGAGCATGTAACGTTGAAAGTCCCAATTCATATGCATTATTATTTATTGGGCGTTTTAGAATTTCATCAATGTTGTTCATATCTTTTGGACGTGCAGCACAAACATAACAATTTTGAGAAGACGAATTTTTCATTAAATTGTTGCAAATTTTTCCATCAACCATGGTTTTGAACAGAGAATATTTAACAAAAATTTCTTGGCCTGAAGATAGCAGCACCTTTGTTGGTGTTAAGGTTGCTATTTCACTTTCTACTCTACTTACTTCTAATTGCACCATTTCGGTTGTCTCTTTTGTAAATGCAAAACGAAGGGGTCTGCAAAATCTGGTTGATGAACTTCTTGGATTTTGCCAAATAATTTTTTGAAGTGAATTAAAATTATTACTAAAATGAAGTCGTAGAGGCACTAATGACGTTAACAAGATATTAGAATCGTTAATGTCGATGTTTTGGGTAAATTTTTGTTTGTATAGTGAGTGACCACCGCTCCCGTCTAAGCCCCATTTACAATCAAGCTGAATAAAGTTTGTATCATTTGCAGGCATTTGGTTTAGTATGACGCTGACTAGTATGATCTAACAAATCTTGTAATTTTACTACAGCACTATCTTCCGAAATGCTTATATTTAATGGATAACATTGAGATTTAGATTTTAAAACTAAATAATATGGTGGATAAAGATTTGCACTTCGTTCTTGTGCGCCTTTTTGCATTAAAACATATTGGTGCTTTGTCAACTTTGCATCCACGATTAATGCTAATGCCTCATCCGGCGAATAGGCTTTAGGAATTGCTTCTTTACCAACCGATTGATCAAAAAGAGATTTGACTTTTTTCAATTTATCCGAGCTATTAGTGGTCACTACTTTATTTATAAGGCTAGCAATACTTCTTTTTCCGTCTGATCTAAAACTAATTTCTGCAGCCAGCGCAAGTTCTTGAGCAGTGTTCGATTCAACCAAATTTGCAACCTTTTTTTTTTGACTCTTAAAACTACATTCAGGAAAAGATTTTATTGGACGGCCAACAGGTTTGTACTGATAATCGCTTAAATGATTAAACAGGTTTGTTTGTAACCAACAAGAGTACTTTTTTGCAAATTTGTTATAATTTTGATAGCACGCATTATATCTTGACAGTAAATTGCTGCAAAACTGCTTTATATGGCTCAGCATTTCTGTTTCTGTTTCTTCTATTACGCTATCGTCTCCTACTACTTCTTTAATACGTTGAAATATTTTCTGTACTACTGGTGGACTGGTGGATTTTGAAATAGGCTTGTTTGCTTTTAAGAACTCAACAACCTCCGAGCGTTTAATATGGGCAATACGTCCTAAAAAATGGCCTGGACTTAACAGACGGGCTAGGACGGTAAATTTGTAGGTTTGGTAAAATTATCTAATGGTTTGCCTTCCAACTTAACTTTATTTAAAACTGAAACCTCATAAGACTTTTTCTCTTAGTTCATTAAAGAAAATGTATGTTTTAATAGTTTTAAAAAAATCTAACCATCTCAAAATTATTTACTCATATTTAATACAGAAGAACATTAATGTCAAAAGACTTACCAAGAATAGTTGCTCTTTCCATTTTAGACAGTATTAATGACAAATAACTCTTTGCACGGAATTTACAAATTTAAATTATCAAAATCATGTAATTCATTTATCAACTATACTACATTTTCGATAAAAATAACAGTAAATTCGCGACGACCTTTGACATGTTTGTTTATCAAAATGTTCTTAGCAACTATTCCAAAGCCTACTTATGCAGTTTTTGACGCCGCTTAGCCCCATCAGTTTTTTAAATATCTTCCTGTTAATTTGACGAAATTGACCACAGTGCGGCGGGGGCCTGAGTCAGTGGCGGGCCGTTAGTATATGAAGTGGGAGGGCGAAGGTAAAAAATAGTATTCGCATGACGTGCGACGCCGACGGTTCGGCAAACTACTTTCAACACTTCGAGATTTTAGTTTTAAATAAATTTATACAAGCTATATTGTCACAGATTACAAAACAATCTGTGAAGTAACACTTATTTTCTCGGTTAGTGATAGTGTCTGATTCTGTTGTTAATGAAAGGTTTATAATTTGGATCGGCCATTGAATTCGGATTTATTTTTTAATTTATATATATATATATATATATATATATATATATATATATATATATATATATATATATATATATATATTTATATATGTATACAACCATTATTGTTAAGCCCCCGTTTATACAACGATATAACAATTTCAATCAAACAACACAACCTTTATTTTATTGGTAGGTGTAAAATAAAGCAATGAATGTTCTTCCAGCAAAAGCTGAATCTGATTTTTTATCCAAAAAGCTATTTTTATGTTTTGTAATCTGAAATGCGTGTTTAAAAGTTCTATCTGTAACACCTCCACTTTGGGTTTTTATCTATTTTGTTTTATGATATATCTTACTGTAACAGTGTTGCCGTATCTTCTTTTAGTTCCGAATTTCTGCTATTAACTTTTGTTTTTTAAATGGGACGCCCTATATTTGTTTGTTATTTTGATTTACTATGATATTGTAACTTCAACCATGACGTGTCAAACCAGAACCTTCGTATATCAAGGTGACTAGAAATTGCTTAGGCTTAAATGCATATTATGCCTTTATTTGCCGATTTTTTAAAATACTGCATATTGTTGTGGGGGGTATCATTATATATTACTCGCAAAAGGCTAACCCGAAGAGCGACATTAAAAAAAATGATTTTTTAGAAAAAATCGTTTAATATTTAAATGGGCGTAAAAGATGTTTAGTGAATAGACAGATAATTTTATTTTTCTCAGGGTTCTTGGAGGTAAGTTAATAGTTTTTGCCAAATCACAGCACTCTAGATTGAGAAATAAAAATTAGTTAAAAAATAGCATTCAACGTGAGAATTACATATGGTTGTACTTGGAATATCTCAACCATTGAGGTAGTATACCGGAATGGTCCCAACGAATGAAAACACGCAAACATATACAGGTTGTTACAAATTCGATACAATGTCGGTTAAAATAGAGCACAGTTGCGCAATTTAACATCGAATAATAAGTAGTTGACAAAGTTAGACAATTATGACTACCTCCGAGGATATAGGTACGTAAAATACCGAAAAATCATCTATACATATTTTTTTTTCAGGCTGCATTTGAAGAGATATCACAAAATAAATTTTATATCTTTATAGCTACTTTCCATTATCAACAAGATGGTGCACATAGATTTGAAATCCGACGTTTCTTTTTCGCGGTCAGATCAACTAATTTTTTTTTTTAGATAGACCTGCGTTTTTTAAAAGCCCTTGATTTCATAATATTTGCGTGAGTACCAGTATGTAAAAACTAAAAATAGAAAAAAAATCAGCTTTGTAGATTACACTTGTGTATTGAGCAAAGAGACCTTCTGAACAAAATTACCAAGATAATAGGGCATGAATGCTATGTTTTTGTTTTGGGGTATTCTTCAATATAACATGTTCTGCATTCCAACATACGACAGTTTCGGTTTGAGTACGTGCAGGAGACAAATGCACCCAGCACCCCCTCCCCCCCCCCCCCCCGAGCTAATAACCCAAGCAAAAATTACATTATATAAAGCATTTCGGGACTTTTACCTCACAAACATTGAGAACTTTGTTTTTTTTTAATCTTCATGCTTATGTTGTTCCAACAAGAACCTAGAACTTTTTTTAGTTATCAAATGTTTGCCTCCCCCTTTAAGACGGCATTCTAAATACACCACTGATGTGTTCATTTTTGTAAATCCGTATCTTGATCGACACGCAGCTTTGAAAGTGAAGTGCACATACCTATAAATTATAATAATTACTCACATATTAAACAAGGGAGACAAACATGAAAATAGTGACCTAATTATCAAATAAATATTGTAAATAAAGATATAGTGATATAACTATACAACCTTACTACAGTTTGCTTTAAATAGGGTGACCACATATACTCTTTTTAAGAGGAATGTTCTCTTTTTCGGGTCCATGTACTCTGGTACTCTTACTATTTCCATAAATACGACGAATATCCTCTATTATGAGAAATCTGGGACAAATGATCTCTATTTTGCGAAATCTGGTGCCATTTTCTAATTTTTTTTGTTATTTTTAATCCATATTATTATGTGTATTATAATTTATATTCAAAGTCATTGAATTCTGCGAAAGTGATAAGACTTTACTTAATTATTATACGCTGGTACCTATTTTTACATTTCGTCAAAATATACTCTTTTCATTTAAAAAAAATCTGGACAGCCTACTTTAAATCACATTTAAGAAGCCAAAAAAAAACTGTAGTAGAGCATGTCGCCGGCACACAGCTTCCAGGAGAAATTGCAATTTGCCATTACAAATTACATTGTGTGGTAATCTGTGAATTATAGGTGGGAAATTCAACACCTTGTTTTCTTTATTCTGGTATAAATATATAGAATAGCTTGTTTTGGAATAGGATGTTGGGAGCTAGATACGTTCGTTTTAACTTTTTTTCATTATGATCTGTAATTTTGTACGTGGTCGCATTTTAAATATAGGGGTGTATATCGTATTCCGCAATGATTTAATAACTAAGTATTCCCAATCGAACAATAATTAAACACGTTTTAACTGTCATTCATTACCTACGAATATGTTTTTCATTATTCGCATCCGACTCGTCATAACGTCATGCACAACACAGTCTTAATTTTAGATGCACTTTTAAATCTTCGAACGCATGCCTAGCCAGAAACTCGGGTATTAAAAAATTACAGATTTCTGCTCTTGTTGTTCTTAGTTTGCACTAGATCGCTTAACGTCCGATAATTAAAATTGAAATAAGGTGGCTGCATTAAATGAAAATTGATATTCAGAAGAATCGACATTAATAAAAATTCGAAATCAAAACAATGCATATTAAATAAAACCAGTTACCTTATACCCGCTAATCATTTAAATTCCACAACTCTTATACAATTAAATCTCGTATTAACTTTTATTTATTTATTCAAACATATATTCAAGTATTTTAATTTCAATGGTAAAGGGCCCATGTTATATCCGTTTGATGTAGTATAAATTACATATAAACGAAAATCAAAATCAAAATAATGAGCATTATTCTATTTACATTTTTAGGGTGTTAATGGAATTGACATTAAAAAAAAATGATATCGTAAGAGATACTTTAATTTTTTTTGATATGCGATAAAAATAAATTAATTTTTTTTATTACATGAGTTCTTAAATCAGATTTGCCTTCATACGGTTGAAATAAATTAATTTCCACAAAGTCGTTATTGCATTGTAATGTTTTCGGTATTAATATTAATTTAATGCGATCCCGTTTAAAGCGATTACATTTTAATAAGAGTCAATTTATTAAATATTTAAACAGATTTTTGTATATGGCATTTATTTCATACCAATTTTTATTAACATCGATTTGTTGAAATGCAATAACTAAGGAAAGACGCATGTATATAGAAATTTTAAGTAGGCTGTATACGTGTTAAAAAAGGATAAACAACTACTTTTAACTAATAGTAAAGTAATAACTTCATATACAATATATATACATACCAGCGGCGGCTCATCAAATGAGGCAACACTCGCTTTCCTATAAATATACATTTTTATTTTCAAAATTAATTCTTTCCCAAGTTGATACATTATTCTCTGAAAATTGTCTCAAATACTATGAAAATTTCATCAAATATGCATAAATCATAAATAAACACTTTACTTTACTAACCAACAGTACAATGTCCAATAACTGCAATATCATTTCTTTTTTATTCGACTTTACCTATACGCGACGATGCGAATTGCGCCTCGGACACTTGAATGGTATTTGGATTTTCAATAAGTCTGAGAAAGAGGGAAAAGGGTCGTGTTGCATATGTAGATTCATTCCATCTCTTTTTATTGCATTTGAGGCGATGAAAACTTCGCTTAATGATTGAGACGTTGCCATTTAATGTTAGCACAGATTGAATATAAATGGAAATAATTATTATTTATCGGTAAATGACAATCGCGCATCCGGCTGCCAAATGCAAGCCGTTTTTGTTTTTATTGATATTTGCGTGGGCGTGTGGGGTATTCGTATTTGACTGTTACCGGGTAACGGTTTGAGATTGAGCGGGAAGTGGGTGGATATTGAGATTATTCGGCAATAATTTGGTGTTTGTTTTATAGTATTATTTCGTGAATGTCGCGCGTTTAGTCTGTGTCGAGTGTTACTCTATCTAAAGTAGTTTTAACGTTGCGTTAGTTTAATTATTGAGTAGATAGACTGATAGAGTAGTTTATATGAATTAGTGATTAAAATTTAAAATAAACGAAACGTGTGAACTATGAATCCAGTCCACGATATCGTTATGTCACTATTGATAACGGCATTTTCCAGGCGTCCCGAGGATGAGAAAAAAGAAATTCTTCGCGGAGATAGACCCATGCCGAAGATAAGTACCTTAAGTAGTGATAAAAAAGACGGTCGACAATATAAACGATCATTTCAAACGTCATGGTATCAAACACACACTTGGATTTGTGGAAGTGTTTTTAAGCAGCGTTTATATTGTTGGCCTTGCTTAATACTGGGAAAAACAAAAACAGTATGGACTTCTGATGGATACGTTGATTTTAAAAATTTTTCTAGAGCGGTGAAAATGCATGAAGGGTCTAAAGACCATATTCAAAATACCTTAGGTTTTGTACGTTTGTCTCAAAATATGACTGCGCGCTGAAAATTTCCTTAAATCCATTTTTGAAAAAGCAAAATCACTTACCGGATTGCCATGTAGTAGACAAACCCGTAGCATGAGCGAATCAGATTTAATGGAAAAATATAAAAATCCGTTTTATGAAATTTTAGACTGTATAATTTTTCAAATTAACATCAGGTTTGAAGATTTACACAAATTGGAATTTGTGAAACTTCTTAATACATCAAAATTCAAAGACTTTGTCACAGAATTCCCTATTAGTCTATTAAATTCGTTAGAAAAAACGTATCAAAAATGTTTGACAAAGACCGCCTCAAAAATGAGCTAAGCATAATTTACCGAGATGAACAATTTTATAAAGTCAATATTCAAGAACTCCTTAAATAAATTAATAGTTTAGAATTAATTTCAGTATTTTGTGAAGTATATCGACTTGCGACATTAATTTTGACAATCCCCTTAACAAGTGTACAGGCCGAAAGAGATTTTTCGTGCTTAAAGCGAATAAAGACCTACTACTACGTCGATCATCGCAATAGAGAAAGAGTTATTAGTTAAACTTTCTGAATGTAATGGTGACTTTTATGAAAAAATTATTGAGAAATTTGCTTCTTTAAAAGACAGGCGCATTAATTTAATTTACAAAAAGTGACTGTCCACACCATATTAGATTATTACAGGTTTATTACACTTTAAACTCGATTCTGACTATTTTGATTAAGTATTTTAAATATTTTTTATAAAAAAATCCAATGTTGAAAAATGTGTATATTATATATCTTTGAGAAGAGTATATATGTACATATATCTGAGGATAAAACGAACTACATGAAAATTGAGTGAATATCTTAAAGATTATTATTGTATTTTTATATCTATGTAATAATTTTTATTTTAAAAATTACTTAATGAAAAATTGGGCATATATCTTGGTATTGTTATGTAAAAGACAGAAACAAATCATAAAAATTAGTCAATTTGGGCGTGGCAGCCCAAAAATTTTTCACCTGCGGCGCTGCCTGCAGCGCCATCTACCTATTATAAGTAACAAACCTTTTCTCGCCTCACCAGTTTTAGACACCACGAGCCGCCACTGATACATACATACATATCCAAACCCAAATGTTCATTTACTTACAATTGTGGTTTATGTTTATTTATTGTTATTTTTATTTTAATATTTTTGTTATTTTGTCAGTTTATATACAATAAACTGTAAAAACCAGTTATCGTATGTATTATTTATCTTAAAAAAAAACAAGGTCTTTATTCATAAAAATGAAATTTTACGGACTTTTTACCATTTAGTTAGTTAGATAAGCCGCCATTTTATTTTGTCATATAGTATTGACAAAAGTTTATTAGTTCATTTCTGTTTCACAATTGATTTTTATACAAAATTTCAACTTAATTGGACAAGTAGTTTTTCGATACTGATATTTTAAACAAATTAATATTAAGCAGCCATTCTGTTTTCCCATAATTGCCCCCTCAGAAAAAAAAAATAGTTTAGCTTTATATAACACTTGATTTTTGTGCAAAATCTGAGGTAAATTGGATTAGTAGTTTTTTAATAAAAATTACTTTACCATTTTATTAGGCCGCCATTTTATTCGGTCATAGAGGATTTTCACCAAAATATTACCAGGTTATCTTCATATCATCCTGAATTTTTTATCAAAGTTTGAAGTCAATCGGATTTTATCTATTCCGCGAACGAAAACGTGAAGATCTGAAAAAATATCGGAGTGTGATTTCTTCACAATTGCAATACTGTCTTCTTATAAGGAAAGGAAAAAACATATAAACGCCAAAATAAATATGCAAAAAAAATAAACTACTTTACAAGTTTTTGTTTGGTGTCTAAACAAAACAGTAAACGGTTCCACTTAAGTTTAAATAAATTAAATAAAAATAATAAATATAAATAATATATTGGATAATGACCTAAACTGCAATATCCGTTTGATTTTAAAGCTTCAGTCAGTGTTTCTGTTTCTTCTGGAATTGAATTTGTATCACAATTGACAAAGCCGTAAAGATTAATGAATTGATGACAGATCGTTTTTGAGATGGATGATGGTGAGAATTAAAATTTTATATTTAAAATTTAAATATCTATTCGTATTCTTTTGTACTAACACATCAAGGAAGGGAATGGTACATGACTCAATTTCCATGGTGAATTTTATATTAGAATGTTGTTGGTTCAGTACAATATCATCTACATATCCAAATCCACATTTAGGTTGTAAATGAGCAGAGCTTAAAGCAATGTCCTCGAAAGCCTCCATAAAGATGTTCGCTGCCGCAAGAGATAGTGAAGATTCCATGGCGGCATCCAAAATTTGCTCAAAAAGGGTCCCTGAAAAAATGGAATATGTAGACCAGTGGTCGCCAACCTTTTCAAGGTGTTGACCTACTTTGATAATTTAGAAATAAACCGTGAACTACTTACTTGTAACCAGCGTTTAAGCCAGCCTAAACGAAATAATGCACAGTTGTAGTTGACATACATGTTTATATGTAACTAATAAGTACTTAACTAATACTAATAGATACCTACCAACCGTAGGGGTCTAAAAATATACGAAATTTTCATATAGGCATAATGGCATGTCACATACGACTTAATAAAAGTAAATAAAACATCATAATTAAAATTTTAAACAAAAACAAGTGATAAATAATGCGTGCGTTCCATGAGAAGGTTGACACTCGGACTCATCGATAATTTTTTTAATGTTTGCAGTGTAATTTGATAACAGCCATTCGAACACAATTACCATATGTTCATCTGTAAGGTGATTGAGAAAGATTCGCACAAATAGGTTGAAGTAAATAACGCTTTTACTTTTAAGGCAACACGACATAGAACTGACTATTTGTCTGTACTTACTATAGGCCAGGTACATTCTGTACTTTAAACTAACAATTTCAATGATAAATCACTTTGAAATGCAATCACTTCCATTTCAGTTGCAGCGATGTCTTCGCCAAAGTTCTGCATAACACAAGTTGCGAATTGTTGGATATCAATTTCCGTGAAGGGTAAAACAATAAATTGAGCCACCAATGCCATTTTGTTGAAATACTTAAACCGATTTTTGAAGTTATCCTTCAAGTTAGAAACTATTTCTACACAAGATTTATTGTGATAGTGTTCTGTTTTGAGATATCTTCTCTGAAAGAACAGGAAAATGCTTAACATCACGGTTGATTAGAGTTTGTTCCCAAAACTCAGGTTTTTTTATGAATGCATTTGTATTGGAAATCATTCCCGCCAGTTCTTTATCTCTTCCCTGGAGTTGCAAATTGAGTTCATTAATTTTGTCTGTAATGTGCACAAAAACCCAAAATTTCTAAGCCAAATTGAATTTTCCAGTTCCTGCATCGGTTCGCCGCGTTGTTTATAAAATTGGACTATAACAGGTAGGGCTTCATTAAAACGTGTTAACACTTGTCCTCTCCTTAACCATCGCACTTCGCAGTGAAGAAGTAGATCCCCATACTGACAATCAATTTCATCGGCTAAAATTTTGAATAATCTTCTTTGAAATGCGTGAGCTCTAATCTTGTTTACAATTTTTACTACCAATTTCATGAATTTGTTTAGTTTTAAAAAATTTCAACATAATGCTTGCTGATGAATAATGCAATGGTAACACAGAAATTGTGAAAAGCGTCTTTACGACAAAATGCTACCAGAGCCTTAGCTGGAGCCCCGTCAGTTGTCAAGCCTACCAATTTTGAAATCGGAATTCAATTCATGTCCAGTGGTATATCCTTTCAGGCGAATACACTTCAAAAGATCTTTTTTAATCATAAAATCACTAAAAACCATCCTGACGAACACGGCCATCTGGAAGATGTCAACCACATATGTAGATTCATCCAGTTGAAGAGAGAAATAAATATAGTTATCAAAGTCAGTTTTTAACTGTGAAAAAATATCCTTACTTCCACTCCATCACTGTATTAGCAGAAATTTGTATAGATTTTATTGCTGAAACTATCTCGTCTTTTTAAAGACGGAAGTTAAAGAATCTGCAGCTTCTAAAACCCCTGTATTATCATTTCCCCGTCTTAATACGGTTTCTTTTTTTGTGCAGTTATTTGCGATACCCGGTATGACGCTTCCGTTGCAAACTTTTTTTGCAGACTGCTTTTAAAAATATTGACTGTTTTCCAATTAACTGGTTCTTTAATTGTTTCAATTTTCCATTTCTGCTGGCAACATCAATCTTCCCTTTTTTAGCAACCGAAACAGCATTACATAACAAACATACATTTTTACGTTTAACTTCTGTAAAAAATACTGTTCTTCCCATTCCGAATGAAAATTGTATATCTTTACTTTCTTACTACTACTTGCTATTATCTTTTTTATTGCTCACTCTGTGTACTAATACGTCTAATACCTTTCAGTTTTAAACTGAACGCGTTGTATCCCCGACATGCGCATTTATCGCGTTAAATTCAATCTAGATCTTTTTCGTGTTCTCATTCAACATTCACGCGATGCTGGCGCTCTGGTCAATTGTAGTAGCTGTTGTCCAGAGCGCTCACCGCAGTATTGCCGCTGCTTGTTTTCATATTATGATTTTTTTTTCAAAATTTATGGACGCTTCTATGATTTTTACAAGATATGTTGTGAGCTACCAGAAATGTCTTCGCGAGCTACAGGTAGTTCGCGATCTACGGGTTGCCGACCACTGATGTAGATGTTAATCATTCTCTTATCAATTCAATTAAGATTGGATTAAGGTTTTTATGTTGAAACATGTCAGAAATTATAGAAATTGAATCGGCGATAGGCACATTTGTATACAGGTATTCAACATCAAAACTAACTAAAATATCACCGGTAACTAAAGTAAAATCTTTAAGCTTTTCTACGAGATGTTTAGAATTTTTGATACAAGAATTAGATCGTTCTATGAAGGGGTTTAAGATATTGTCTAAATATTTACCTATTATTGGCGAACCTATTATTGCACTAAGGATGAGACGTAACGGTATATTAGCTTTATGTAATTTTGGAAGTCCGAAAAATCGAGGACTCTTTGAAATGCTTAGCTTCAATTGCTTATTCTCTAGATCTGACAAATCCTAAAACATTAATAAGGCTGCAAATCTTTCTTTCAGTTTTCTTAGTTAGATCCGTTCGTATTGTCCTATGGCTGTTTTCTTGAGGTAATGTCTCTATTTTCTCTACGTAGTTGTTCTTGTCCATGTCCTCCGTTGCATTTCTTTTATCTGCAGATAGAATTCTAAAATCTTGTTTGTCATTAAGGCTCTTTACGGCTGTTCTTTCTGCGGCTAACAAGTTGGATTTTGATGGTTGAGAGCTACAAAGAATTTTTACTCTTTCATATCGAACTGAATATGTCTGTTCTTGTAGTAGTTTTCGGACGCTGTCTCCTACACTTGCTATTATGTCCTCCACTTAAATGGTTCTTGGAGGAATTGCGAAATTATGTCCTTTACATTCTAAGATCCGATTCATCTGCTTTTGTTAATGAAATAGATAATGCATTGATTGACGTATTTCGTAGCGGTTGTACTGGCTGGTGTTTGCTGCCCAGAGTATCGAACTTCTTCTGTTATTTTGCTGTCGGTTGCTGGTAAACTCTTTCTGCTTGCTGGAAGGTGATTTTGTCCAATGTTGTAAATAAATTGATTTCAAGAGTCGAAGCTAATTTTAGGTGTACCTGTAGAGTTTATGGGCGTTTGTACCCAAATCGCGACAAGTGACTAGTAGCCTTAATCCTCTCCTTTACGAGAGCCATGCTGGCGCGACTGTAAATGTTCCTGGCTGCTCTTTTTGAAACATGATGAGTGACTTGCAGACACCTGGGGACGTTTCGCCTACTATTGCACGAGGCATCTTCAGGGCTCTTCACTGCACAAGATCAAAACATTGAATGAGCTCCAATGAGCAGAGTTCAGGTATTTTCACCCGACTTTTGCCCATAGACTAGACTAGACATAGAATTGATTTTCACGCATAATGTAGCACGTAGCCTGCGTCTCTATTGAAATTTTCAAGGTGCTTAAAAATGTCATAACAAACATAGAAAAAGACTCCAAGTCTCGGTCTCAAAAAAATATTATTTTACATTTTACAATAAACAGGGCACGTGTTTCATCCTTTCGAGCATCATCAGACCTACAAACAACAGAGAGAACCTTAGTAAATAATCACACTCACAAATCCTAAAACAATAACTTACAAATAGAATAAAACACACTAAAGCACAACAAACCAAACAACTGCTTATACATATTTGATTCTACTACCACTCAGATGATTCATGATCGATCCCAGCTAGAGACACGAATCTTTATTAATACTTTTTTTATTATTTTATTTTGTTTATTCACGTCAGACTTAACCTCATTTTAGTGTCAATCAAATATGTATAAGTAGTTGTTTGTTTTGTTGTGCTTTAGTGTGTTTCATTGTATTTGTAAGTTATTGTTTTAGGATTTGTGAGTGTGATTATTTACTAAGGTTCTCTCTGTTGTTTATAGGTCTGATGATACTCGAAAGGGCGAAACACGTGCCATGATTATTGTAAAATGTCAAATTATAATTTATTGAGACCGAGACTTGGAATATTTTTCTATGTTTGTTATTAAAACGAGGTCTCTCTGAGAAATATGGACATCTTCTTCGATTTTGAATAATTTCAATTGATTCTCTAATTTTTCGTTTATAATAACCCGAGACTGATGCAAGAACTTTGGTATATTTTACATTAATCATGTGTCCTCTTGTGTGCTGGTGTTCAGCGATAGCAGACCGAACAATTTATTTATTACTTATATATCTTTCATATTCCTCGCCCAGTTTCACCTATTTACACTTTACCGCAGGAACAAGGAATTTTATAGACACCCTCTGATTGCAAAGAAATTACATCTTTTAATATCCTTAAGCATTGTCCAATCTTTTTGTGTGTACTAAAGATGTGCGAACGTTGAATCTAGGCAGAATTCTTGCAATTTTATCTGTGGTATCCTGAATAAAAGGTAAAACTGCACTGATTAATAGTTGAGTATCCAAAACTGGTTTAGGTCTGGGATTATTATAAATAATATTTAATCGAAAGCCTAATAACTTTAGTGCAATGTCCGTTTGCTTTTAAAGCTTCACTCACTTTTTTTGTTTCTTCCGGAATTGAATTTGTATCACATAATGACAAAGCTTTAAAGACTAATGAATTAACGACGGATTATTTTTGAGATGTATAATGGTGTAAAACTAAAAGTAAAAAATCTATTGGTATGTGTCGGTTTCCTGTAAACAGTATGTCCTAGGGTGCCGTTCTCTTTCTTTTATACTAACCGATCAAGGAAGGAAACGGCGCCATCTGACTCAATTTCCATAGTGAATTTTATATTAGAATGTTATTGATTCAGATGATCTAAAAATATAGTTAAATTTTCTCCTACATTAGGCCATAATACAAAAGTATCATCTACATATCTAAACCAACATTTAGGTTGTAAAGGAACTTAAAGCAATTTCCTTAAAAGCCTCCATAAAGTTTTTCGCTACCACAGGAGATAGCGGAGATCCCATAGAGGCACCCGAGGGTTGGTCATAAAAAGTCTCTTAAAAAATTAAATATCAATATGCCAAGCATTCTTTTATCAATTCAATTAAGGTTGGATTTAGGTTTTCACGTTGAAATATGTCAGAAATCATTGAAATTGAATACGCGTATTTGTATACAGGGATTCAATATCAACACTGACTAAAATATCACCGTGACAGTGACTCACGCGACTCTTGGCAAAAGTCGGGTATAAATACCTGAACTCGGCTCATGCGGTGTTTTGATCTTGTGCAGTGAAGATCGCTGAAGATACCTCGTGCAATCGTAGGCGAAACGTCGAAAAGTAATTCCAATTTGACCCAGTCCAAACCCAAGAACCATGATTTCTTAATTAAATCCAGCCGTGAAAGCTTTCTAACTATGTTATGTCAAATTCCTTTTATTCTGTATATAAAAAAAAATCACCTACACAGGTAGACTTAGGATGATGAAACTATCCTCTGAAAGTTAAAAATATATATATAGTAAGCATTTAACTTGCTTAGAAAACAATAATGTTGATCAAACTTCTTTATATTTTTGTATATAATTTTTCACTAGACAGGATAGCCCTGGAAAGACGAAACAGCACCCTGAAAATGAAAAATATATATATATATTTCAAGAGCGTGTAGCATTTTTAACAAAGGAAACTCATCAAATTTCTTCTAATTTTTGTATATTAATATATTTTTTACATTATACAGAGTATCTTTAGAAATATAAAGTTGTCCCCAAAAAACAAAAATATCTTTTGTTTTAAGGCGGTTAGTGAAAAATGCGAACGGTGAAATATATCAAATTTTCTTTATCTCTTTGTATATATAACTAAGGAATACAAAAACCTCTTAAAAATGTAAATATTTTTTTATTTTCATAACGCTCAGCTTTTTTAAAAAACGGTAAAATAGAGGCAATTTTGCTTATTTTAAGGTGAAACGATTACCTAAAAACAAAATTGAAATGCATATATGGGGAAGTAATATGTTTGCCAAAACACATTTTTATTTAGTTTTTACAATATTGCCTATAGTTTAGAGATTGAAGTATTAAAAACATACACACTTGTTTTAGGTTTTTACAGAGTTGATTATGACATAGACTCACTTGGAAGGATTATGAATGTCCTGAATAATTCTGAAACATATACACAAATACCTGTTTTAAATCGGGTTCAAATACTGGACGATTTATTCAACATTGCCAAATATTATACCGAAAGAAATGAGGGATACAATGACAGGTAATTATCTTTTTACCATATAGATATCTTTGTACAAATTAAAAATATAAAACCAAGTTACAAAAAAATAAATTATACAGGTTGTCCCTCAAGTTTATGTCATACTCTCGGAAGTATATAGAGAGGTCAAAATAATTGTAGTTCGTCATAAAAAAAAATCCTAAAGTGTCTCTTAACGAAGTTACAGGGCCCCAAAGAGATCCTCAGCGATTCGCCTTTTCGGCTCTAACTGAACTTGAACCGGCTTATATAACTTAATGAAATTTTAAAGTTTTATGTGGGTCAAAAACACACAAAAATCGTAATACAGTAGATGTTTTATATCGTCAAGAACGGACTTGCCACCGCACACTAGTTGTACCAGCATTTTGACAGATGTCATTTTACAGAGCTAAAAATCGATTTTTTTAATTTTAGTCATCCCTTTTTAAAAAAGATACGTTTTCGAAAAAAAAACCAGATTTTTATATAACACGTTTAAGCATTGACTTGCGAAATGTATTAAATAGGCAGATTTATTATCAACATTTATTAAGCTATTTAAAGAAAATAACTAATCGAACATCATAAAGCAATAAAATAATAAAATTTGTCATTTTTACACCCCATTAATGCTAACGTAGGCAACTTAGAGGCAAGTATTATACCGTTGTGTGAAAGCAAGAAGAACTTATTGTGATAAATTTCTAAATCGAAGTGTGCCTGGTTTATAACATAACAAATGATTTATGGTAGCTTAAAAGAAACAGGAAAATAAAAAGTACTTAAAAGTGAGTCTTTTTGTTATTTCGGAATTCGCTTAAAAATGTACAGTTCAGATCGGGCTACTAAGGAGCATGGTTGCTTATCGGTAGTGTTTATCATTTTACGACAATACCCAAATTCTTTAACTGATAGTGATATAAAGCGAAGTGAAATTTAAACGGATTTAAAATATACTGATTTGTTAATATCGACTTGTTTAGTGGGGGCAAACCCCCTGATATTTTTCGCCCTAATACGGGGGCGATTTCAGGATTAGGAGTAAGTGAATCGGAAAAGATGGAGTATCAGGAAAATGATCAAAAATTAAAAAATAAGCAACATTCTCAGGTAACAAAAATACAAGTTCTTTATGAAATTACGGATTTTGCCCCATTTCATGTTTTGATAGAAAACACTGACCCAGACTTTATGGGTAAGCTTAGTCCAATCAAAATTAATGATCTAATTTACGAATACCATCCCGACTTAGATAATAAAATTAAGGAGATAGAATCAATAGGCCGAAATAGAATAAGGGTTCAATGCAAAGATAGCAAAACTGCAAATAACCTAGTTTTATCAGATCAATTTAGGCGACAAAAACTAGATGTTTATATACCTAAATCCTCATTATTAAAACAAGGTATCATTAGAGGAATAGAAACGGATATTTCAGAGGAAATCTTAAAGAATAAAATTAAAAATTTTGATGAACATTGCAAAATTTACAATTCATAGTGTTAGGAGAATTAATAGATCAATAATTGATAAAGTAGACAACGAGAAAAAAACTGTTAAAACAAAATCTGTCATTATAACCTTCAAAACCCAAGTACTACCTAAATACGTGGCGATTGGACATGTGCGATGCGCAGTAATACCTTACGTTCAACGTGTTATTTTGTGTTACAACTGTTTCCGTTATGGGCATACCAGCACTCAGTGTAGAAGTAAAAAGCGTTGTTTGAAATGTGAGTGTGAACATAAATTAGAAGAATGTAAAGCGGAAAAAGAAATAGCTTGTTTCCATTGTAAAGGTTCACATGCAACAAATGAAATTAAAAAATGCTCAGAATTTAATAGACAAAAAGAAATCAAATTAGCTATGGCAAATCAAAATAGTTCTTATAAAGAGGCCGAGAAAAACTTCCCTCAAAAATCCTTTGCTTCCGTTGTTGCTCAAAATAATATAGATCTTACAGAATTAGATCATCCGTTTGGTAGTGGATCTCAAAAATCGAGTTTTAATAATAATAAATCGACAGCTTCCTCAATATATACCCAAATTAAAACACCGACAAAAAGAACAAGATTAACAACAAATAATCTTATTTTAGAGCAACACAAGCAAATTTTATTAGAGCATAATATGTCACAGTGTGAAAATTCCCTATTAAGTAGCAAAATTTATCAGTCTAATTTAAATAATCCCGTAAAAGAAAACTCACAGGAAAGTAGTCAATTCTTTAATTCCGAAATAGTTGTTGAAATCGTGCTTTCAATCTTAGATACATTAAAACAAAAAAATAATTTCAATATCAAGAAAGAGGAGCTTGTAAATCTAATAAATTCAAAGTTTGTAGTAAACCCTATAAATTTAAAAAAAAGACTAAAGCAAAAGATAAATGGATAACTTTAATATCGTTCAGCAATATCCAATAAAGCAAATTTAGAAATTTTACTAGAACAAAACAAAATTAGTATAGCTTTATTATGTGAAACGTGGTTTAAACCAGGTCATTATGTATCATTTTCTGGCTACAACGTGGTCAGAAGAGATCGCATTGATGGCAAAGACGGAGTAGCGATTTTGCTAAAAAATAATATCCAATTTTCAGAGATTTCAGGTCCACACTTCAATAATATAATGTTTGTAGCAGTTAAGGTTCCTTTAAGTAATGGTTCATTTTTGTCTCTTATTTCACTGTATATAAAACCACAATCCAAAATATCAACTTTAAACTGGAATAGATTTTTTTCGATCTTTACTAATCCTTTTATAATATGTGGAGATTTTAACGCACATCACATGACCTGGGGCAGTCACGGAAATGATGCTGCAGGTAATTCTTTACTAGAAGCAATAAATGATAGCAATTTAATATTTCTCAACAACGGCTCATTCACACGGATTAATTCATCGGGTGGACATAATTCTGCAATAGATTTGCTTTGACGGCCCCTTGCCTGCAGGATGTGTTGGAGTGGAATATTTTGGAGGGTTCAGATCACTTGCCAATTATTATTTCATGTCAACTAACACCCAGACTTACTACTACTAATAGTCACAGAAAGTGGAACTTAAAAAAAACCAATTGGGACTTATTTTTTGTCGAAGCTATTTTAAATTTTTCAGGACAAAGAAATATAAATTACGAAAAATTTACTAAAATTTTAAATAACATATTAGAAACAATACCAAATATGTCATAGAATCGTAAAAAAAATAGTAGTGGTAAGTCGTGGTGGAATCAGAAGTGCGACAAGGTTGTAGACGAGAGGAAAAAAATTTTTAAATTGTATAAGTCAAATCTTAACATGCACAACTTAATTCAATAAAAAAAAGCAGATGCCTTACCGTAAAAAACAAATAAAGAAGTAAAAAAAGAAAACTGGAAATCTTTTTGTTTATCGCTAAACCAAAATTCTTCCATTAAAACAGTCTGGACTAGAGTAAACAGCTTTAAGAATAGAAAAAAAGAAAATAGACTTCCAATTTTGGCAGATTATCGATGGATTGAGGAATTTCACGACAAACTAGCCCCACCATATGCAATATTTCAACCAATGAGTCTTTTCAACCACAATACTAATAAGAATTATTTTTTGGAAAAATCTATAAACTTGAACGAACTTACGAGGGATTTAAAACAAAACAATAACTCTGCACCTGGCTTGGATGAACTTCATTACTCCATGTTATATAAACTGCCAGACGTCGCCAAAAGATTATTGCTCCAAATATTCAATGACATACTTGAAGGAAAACATCCTATCCCAAAGGAATGGAGAGAATATATCGTGGTTCCTATTAATAAACCACGCAAAGCAGCAAATCTGTCGACATCCTATAGACCTGTTGCCTTAGCATCCTGTGTTCTTAAAACATATGAAAGGATTATTAAAAATAGATTGCAATTTTGGATGATGAAAAATCATTTGTTTCCAAAGACTCAACATGGATTTAGAAGAGGAACGTCTACCCAGGAAGTCATTGCCGAATTGGTAACAGATATACAATTAGGATTCACGAAGAACCTAGAGCTTACGACAATGTTGTATACAATATTCTTGTCGAAAAAAGGAATAAAATTGGAATCCCTTTTCAAATAGTAAAAAACTTATACGACATTATCACAGCCGATAGATATCAATACGAACAAATGAAGGATTATCTAAAGCAAGAGAAACAAAAATTGGACTCCCTCAAGGCAGTATACTAAGCCCACTATTGTACATAATATATACGTATGATCTGGAACAAATTTTTAATAACGGTAACGTGAACATTCTTCAATTTGCTGATGATATATGTATCTACACGACTAATAAATCTCCAGAAACATGCCATCAAAATCTACAAGAGCTTTTTTGCCAAACATTAGCTTGGTTAAAAGAGAATGGACTAAACCTTTCTCACGAGAAGACAATAATATGCGATTTTACTAGGAGAAGGAGACAAGATACACAAAACATCAATTTAGGAGGGATAACCATCAATTAAAATGCATCAGTTAAATATCTAGGACTTATTTTGGACAAAAAATTAAACTGGAAAGACCAAATACAACATCTTATAAAACGAACAGAAAATGGATTAAATGTAATCAGAGCCTCCAGTCACAAAAAGTGGGGAGCGGACCCTAACATATGTCTCTTATTTTACAAAGCCTTCGTTCGTTCAATTATATCAAATAAATTAGAAAAAATAAAAAACAAATACTTAAGACAAAGCGTGGGTTTTTTGAATCGTACCCCTATACCCGTAATTGAGGCTGAAACAATGGAACCCCCATTAGACTTAAGGCGAAATTTTTTAACCGATAAGTTCCTTTTAAAATTAATATTCAAAAATAGTATCTTAATTAATAAAATTAATCAACTTACAATATTTTGTTACACACATTCGTATTGGAGAGTAAAAAAACTACCCTTGTTAGTACACAGTTATTCTTGGATAACCCAGAGAAAGGAAGACATTTACGGCAATATTACTCTACCATACTTTCAATTAGAATACTCCGCTTTTGAAATCCCCCAAAAAATTATTATCAGAGACAGTATGGAAAAAAACCAGTTAATTTTAAAACATACCTTTCGGGAGCAGCAAAGCACAAATTGGGTGAATTACAAGCAAATTTTCACAGACGGATCGGTTTTAAATCGACAAGGATTAAAATATAAAAATAACTTTCCAAATTTATGTAAAAAAGTATGGTTCCAGAAGAGATCAGATAAAAATTTTGTCAAAACTATTTCTCGCATCAGAAGTTTTCATGCTTTATACCCTGTACATAAGAAAAAAGTTGGCCTTCAAAATCAGGATAACTGTGAATGTGGTGAAATCGGAGACTTAGAACACATAATTTTAAATTGTCCCAGATTTAAATCTCCCAGAGAATTTTTTTTTTAAATCTGTCAACACTGGTGCAATTTCCTTTTAATTTAAATAATTTAGTTGCCCTAAATAATACAGATAAATATAGACATTTGTTCCGTTTTATAAACGAAGCAAAACTGAAGTTGTAGCTGAGCAGTTTAAGTTTTGTTACAAGAATTGCAAATACAAGACACTCACTGTCTTCAAAACAGAACGCTCCACTGAGATGATTTCCAATTATCTCCACGTACACATTGACTATGCACCTTTGCCGTTACTTTGTCTTTACTATTGCATGGAGATTTTCTAAGTAGGTAAGCAAATTATGGCAAGTTATTACTCCACCTTGGGTGAGACCGGCTTTGCCCGTGATCCAAACAATATTGTTCAACCTATTGGATTTTTACCAAAATGTAACCATTCCATCAGCTATGCCGCGTACAGATGCGTGAAGATCTGTAAAATCCTGGAAGATGTTTTTTCACGGTTAAAATACTCCCCTTTTACGAGGGAAGTAAAATATCTTGTCAAATTCACCAGGATTTGCAGAGTTGTCCGCTAAGTGCAAGCTCAAAGGTTCCACAAAATATTATAGTGTCTAAAATTTTTGAAAGCACGAACCTGTTTTTAGCCACCTTCTTTCATGATGAGCGATGTTCTGTCAATATACACTGGATATTAGTTTTTCCCAACAACAACTTCGAATTTTTATAAAACTTGTCTTTTTCACTTAGGGACGGACATATGGGGAGGCATCCTTTATTATATTAGCAAAATCTTATTTTATGTTATTATTTCATTTTTTAACAAATTAAAAAAAATTAAATTAAAATAATTTCTTTCAAAGCTGAAGGGTACAGATTTAGAAAATTACTTTTTTTAGTTGTTGGTGATACTAGATAGCTACACAAAAGTAAGGAACTTTTTTTTAGTTTTCAGTTGGGTTTTCCTTACTTACTTCCCCCCTCCAATATTTTCTCTTCGTGGCATCCCTGTTTTCACTTAAATGTTCTAAATCACTGACAGCACTGCTTGTCAAATTCACCCCCAAAAAATTGGTAAAGGAGATAAAATAAACATGTTCTTATTTCACAGACACAAACCCAATAGTATTATGAATAAATGTTTATAATAATTTTGCCCATATACATTTTACCCCGACTTTTCGAAGAGCATTCGACCTTTAACTCAAGTGTAGGACCTCCATTTCGTTTAATTTCAGGTTTTTCATCAACGCTAATGCGCGAAAAGTTTTTATATTTCTGACAAAATATCCCACCTAATTATAGCGCTGTCCACGCGAAAACTCTCAGCAGCCTCACTAATGGAGTCAAAGATGCATTATCATCATTATGCATTCTCGATATCCAAGAACACATCCAAAGCCATCTCCTTGGAGTAGACTCCCACCTCCAGCCTACTGACTAGACCAGTGTTTCCCAAAAGGTGTTCCGCGGCACACTGGTGTTCCTCGAAAACATGCTCAATGTTCCGTCAAAAATTCACTCTATAATTTCGCTGGACTATTTTTTACGGGGCACTTATTACCCGTCAGTTACAGTAATTTTAGTCACTGCGATTTGTTGTCATTGTCTTGTGCACAAAATTTTGTATTATTTCATGTATTTTGAATATTTCTTTCCTCATACCGAAGTTAGATGGTTATCGTGAGGAAAAATTCTTATGCGACTCTGAGTTGCGCTGCAAACTTCTTTCATTTTTCCAAGATCATCAGTTTCCATTGTCTAATAGATTAAAGTCATTATCCTGGTTGGCAAGGCTTGCGGATATATTTTCAAAAAGACCAATCTAGCATTACAGGGAAAAGATGTAAATGCTTTGCGTGCTAAATATAAGATTATTTCTTTGTCACTAAAATTGACCTTTTGGCTATCTGTTGCGAAACGAAAAGAGTTTGATAGCTTTTCACTTCTAACGAACTTAATGAAATGAGGGACATTAGAAGAAACTGTTCGCCAAGATATTTTGGAGCATTTGAAACACATAGCAATGTCACTAAAAGTTGTTAACTAGTGATATTCAAGATTGCAACCGTGAGTTCAAAATCCCTTTCAAGTTAAAGAAAAGTACAATGGATTTTCCAGACCCAATTTTGAAGAAATTATTGAGATCTCTACAGATAGTCAACTGCAACAAAAATGTAAAAAAGCCGCTCTTATTACATTCTGAAGAGATTTACTCGATAAATGTCTCTAAGTTTCAAAGAATGCCTTGTTCGTAGTTCTGCCTTTTGTCACGACGTATCTTTGTGAATCCGAATTTTCCCACTATGTCTTTACTAAAAACAAATACCGAAAGAGACTCAATGCCGCCCCTGATATACGTCTTAAATTGTCGTTCATCAGCCTGGATATAAAAATCACACTGTTCTCATTAGTTTTTAGAATTTGCTATAGAATTTTATCTATATTTGCACAAAATATATAATAACTATATTTATTTTCTATACATTTTTTGTTTATTGTTTTTTTTTTTAGTTTTTGAAGATTTTTTAACATTAATAATATTCAAATTTATAATAAATCATAGAGGTTATTGCTTTTACTATTTTAATTTTAACCCTAGAACAGAAAAATCGTAATAAATATTTTAAATTCAATAAATTGAGAAACCTTGGGTAGGTATGTTTAAAACTAACATGTGGTGTTCCGCCAATTTTATATCAACTTAAATGTGTTCCGCGTTCTATTTTAATTGGGAACCACTAGACTAGACTATGAAGAGCCGTCTCCGTTGTCATGGCCGTCCGGTGAGCGTGCTGGAATGGAAGCATAGGATTTCGATCCAGTGCGCCATTTCTTATCATTATCATCCACCATTTTCTCCATAGTTTTCAAAAGAAAAGAGAATAGACTGCTGGGCATGAAGTCCTTAGCCGTTTCGTAGCAATTACAATTCTGTTTAGAAATTCACGCTACCCGAACGCTGCGCCATCGTTTGAGAATATATCCCAAAGCCAAGCAGGCCCAAAAGATGTGGGATCAGTGATTCCTTTTGAAGAAGAGCCGGTAATATGTCTGGTTCCACACTCTTAGATTGGCAAAAAGAAGATATTGCCCACTTAATAGTGTCGACTGTACTGTAACGACCTTAGAAGCCTACTTAGTAACCTCATCATTAGATTCCGGAAAAGAGCCTAGAAAGTGAGTTTCCAGGAGTATGCTGAGAGCCTCCACTGGTAGGAAGCCTCAGAATTCCGAAATTTCCCACGCTCTGTCTTCGATCATTTGAGATAATCCTGTGAAGTCTAGCTGCTTCTGGAAGACTTAATAAGCTTTCGCAGTAGGTCTTCCCAAGATCCACTCTTTGAGCTGCGTATCAGTTCTTTGTACCTGCGTTGAGAATTTGTATGCTATTCCCAGTCAGCAGGTAATTTCGATTGCATGGTCTCGTTGAAGAGCCTGCGTGTCCTTACGGATTTAAAATAAGAGTAATTGCGACGATTTCTGAGGTGAGCTAAACTTTTGGGAGCCAAAAAACCCAAAATGTTGGCAGCTTTTTCAGTTTTTGGCATATAACTTCTAGGAGGTACAGTCAAAGTCCCATACTTGCGTCAGTTTAAAACTTTGGTGCAATGTAGTTTAGAAAAACTATGTGCTACAAAGTGGATAGTGGTACCGAAATTTTGGTCTATTGTTAAGTAACGAACCACACTGAAATATTTACCTAACTTGAGACAGGCTAAAAAATTACATTTATATCAATTTAGGATCATGTTTTCTTACTTGAGACACAAATATTATTTTTTAAAACACGAAAATTTGTGGCAAACTTTAGATTTTGATCCCAATACCTTTAAGAGGGAGAGAAACACATGTTTTGTAAGATATATATGTGAACGTTTTATTGCTTTTAGGGTCAACTCAATAACCCAGAATATGTAAAGTCAACAATATTATAACGCCTATAACTAAAAGCACAAATTATATTTAAATGGAAAAGTTACATATAAAATGCACAGTATAATTATCTTCAGCTATATGCACAATGGTGCCAATAAACACTCGGCTTGATGATTCTTTTTTAGTCCCT
Organism: Kuschelorhynchus macadamiae; assembly: GCA_030620095.1. Taxonomy (NCBI): domain Eukaryota; kingdom Metazoa; phylum Arthropoda; class Insecta; order Coleoptera; family Curculionidae; genus Kuschelorhynchus; species Kuschelorhynchus macadamiae. The sequence goes on from JAUTXW010000282.1 coordinate 1,310,336, forward strand.
TCGTCGTATTTCCGTTTTACTTTTAAAAAGGCTCCATCCAAAGGCGCATTTCTTGTGAAACTTTTATTAATTTTTCGGTCTCGTAGATGGTTTCTTCAATCGTTTCCAGATTATTTCAATTTATGCAGGATATCAAATCCGAAAAATCTTCTTCGCAGAGGTTGAGTCATGTGTCGTAATATCTTCATCACCGCTACTACTGTTTATAACATTTTTTAGTCTATTTTTGGAAGGATTCTGTACCTTTTTTTGTCTGAAGAGCCAGGATTAGAGCAACCATCACTATTTTGGTGTAAAGTTTCTTTAATGTCTTCGCCAATATTTAAATTGTCACCTTGATTATTCTTTAGACTGCTTTGAGAAGCCCTAGTGACATTTTTTTCGAGAGGTGAACTCATTATACTAGAATCAGCTAAAATTTTGCCAGGTATTAATTTTTTTTATTCTTCTAACCGTTTGTGATTCGTGAGACCGAGTGGATTTAAGAAAATCTTCGAAACTAGAACTCCAAATATTCCTATCGATAATAACTCGTTGGCAATTTAGGGGAACATTCCACTGGCTGCAAATCTTGCTTTTAAGTCAGAAGCAGATTTGTCCGATATATAGTCACTATTTAGCAATCAAGGGAAATGATCTTTAGGGATAGCTTCTCGATACTTATTTTTCCATTCAGATATAACTTTTCTCCAACAAGTTTTTAGTGGACTGAAATAAGTCAAATCTAGAGGCTGGCATAGATGTGTGCTATTCGGGAGTAACAATATAAATCGGATGTTGTTATGTTAACAAACTTTAATTCGCTAATCGAGACGTGACTGGGCAAGTTATCTCCAATTATCGCCTCAGAATGATCTCCCAAACTTCTTAGATAAGGCAAAGCTATCGTCATAAACCAATCCTCGAAAAGCGAACGCTCAAACCACCCTGGTCCCAGGTCTGCCACTGATAAAAATTTGTGCTTTATACACCACATCTACTTGTAAACTGTAGCCACTTGCAGTTCCTGAAAAATTGGATTTTAAAGCATCTTTAATCGGTTCAGCATATTTACATTGCCTCTTAACCACAACTTTAGACTTGCCAGAATCATCCTGCCTACTTCTCATCATAGTTATTAGGTCATCTGGGCGGACATCTTTTAGAGACTCTTCTAGTTCTATAAAATGATCTATAATCAACTCCGGATTAAAAATGATTTCATCAATTTCGTCCAAGTTTATTATTTACAAAACGACGTTCTATAAACCCTTTCCTTTCCAAAGGTGTCATTACTATTTATCGGTCTGTTATCAGTAGTCTGTTAGTTCTATTTTATTAAAAGAAATTCACAGTAATACTTAATATTTGAGATACAAATATTGATGGTATAGTAACTTTTTTATTACGCTGTTTAAAAAAATTAAAACCGAAAGGGACGGTAGGTTCAGATAAAATACCACCATTTTTATTACGAGACTGTGCATGTCTTCTTGCAAAGCCACTTACAATACTTTTTAATTTATCAATTAAAACATGCTGTTTCCACATTCTTGGAAATTATCTAAAATAATTCCTGTTTTTAAAAAAGAGAAATAAAATCGAAAACTACAGTAAGTATAGTTAACAACTTTTCTAAATGTTTTGAAATATTCCTGAATATAAATTTGTACTTTCAGGTTAAAAATAAACTCGCGGATAGTCAGCATGGTTTTGTCAAGGGAAAGTCAACAGTCTCCAAGCTTGTTTGTGTTACGCAATTTATAGCAGAAGCTTTTGATAATAATTGTCAAGTTGACGTAATATATACAGATTTTTCGAAAGCTTTCGACAGGCTTGACCACAATATTTTGTAGATTGGGTTTTTCCAATCTTATCTAACCGGTAGATCGCAAATAGTGGAATGCTGTGGTCAATCATCCGTTCAATTGGAGGCTATTTCAGGGGTACCACAAGGGTCTATTTTGGGTCCTTTAATGTTTAACTTATTCATCAATAGCATAATTAGTAATCTGGATAATCACACGCTTCTTTACGCAGATGATATGAAGATTTATGCCCGTATAAAAAGCTCAGAAGATTGTAATACTTTGCAGCTGTCAATTGACAACATTTTTGATTGGTGTAATAAAAATAAATTACCGTTAAATATAAAAAAAATTAGTATAATGACATTCTCTTTAAAGCATAGTACTATACTGTATGAATATAAAATTAATAACGAAATGTTAGAAAGAGTGGAGTATTTTCGTGATCTTGGTGTTGTATATGACAGAAAGCTTTCTTTTGCTCCTCATATAAATGATCTTATAAAAACATGTTTTAAATCACTGGGTTTTATCATAGGAAACTTGAGGGATTTTAAGAATCAAAGTGTCTTAAAATTACTTTATTACGCTTTCGTGAGGTCAAGACTTGAGTATGCCTCTGTGATATGGTCGCCTTACTATCAGGTACATGTAGGCCGTATTGAACGAGTCCAGCGACGTTTTCTAAAATATTTAAGTTTAAAAATTGACGATCGGTATCCTGAAGTCGGCATCCCCGAAAGAGAATTATTGCGTAGGTATTCGTTTCACTCCTTGGCGAATCGGCGCACTGTGTTTCAGCTAAAGTTTCTTCATAAAATCTTACATAACAAGATTGAATGTAGTGATATTTTGAGCCAGCTGCTGTTTCTGGTACCTAGAACGTCAGCTCGCCATTCTCAAACTTTCTATGTGCCAACACCGCGCACAAATATCTATAAGTACCCTCCAATAAATAGTACGTGTAATGCATACAATTTTCATCAAGACAAATTTGACATATTTAACTGTGGTTTGGCCCATGTAAGTTTGATATAAAATTTCTTTGTGGTTCGCCTTTGTATTGCATTATTTTTGTACATACATATATATTTTTGTATTTCTTAAGTCGTAGTTGTAGGTAGTAAAATTGTATTATTTTCATGTGATACTTCTTTATATACATAGAAATTTACTTACAAATACCGTTATGCTTGTACCCATTAGTTAATTGGTTTTTGTAACTGTATAATGGGATTAATAAATAAATAAATTAGTGATATTTGACATCAATCCTTCTAGTGTCAAGAAATATCCATGTTCACCATGGATAACAGAGGGTATTAGACATATGAGAAGGATAAGAGATGTAATACTACTTAAAATCCAAACAAAGCAAATCTTAATTAGAAATTTAACATCAAATATTCCCAGAGCAAAACAGGCTTTTTTGATCAATTAATTTGCTAATAGGTCTACTACTGTAAAGTGGCGTAAACTAGGTGAATCTATTAGTATTAGTAATAAAAATAAAATTTTATCAAACTACCCAAGACACAAAAATACAAATTAAATCATTTAATTAGACCAGACACCAACTCAAAGACCATACCACAATGGCAAGGACTAGAGGGACAAGGACCAATAACACCTTAAAATAAAATCCTTTTAATGATATAATTTATAAAAAAGTAATACTTAATAGATTTCGATGTCTAGATCAAACCCTGACACTTTTAAAACTTTTTTTTATTTTTATCTTAAATATACATATTTTGCTATGTTTGGAACACCCTCTGAAACTAAAAATCTACCACAAAAGGTATTATTTGTTACTTGCTTAGTTACTGGCATTTTTTCTATATAAGTCTTTTGATATCTCTTGAATCAAAGACGATATGTATATTTACAGTTTTGTCCAAATACGTAGTATGTTAGTGAATGACATTTTTTAAAGAATCGATATATTAAAAGAAACCCCTAAGTTTATTTTATAAATATTGTTGGTAAATACACCCAAAAATTTGGAAGAACTAAGAGTTACCCTTTTAAAATAAAAGCAACCTTATATAACTGATATTTCTGAAGCACCCTGTATCTCTAAATCTAGATATCATAAAATTGTACGTTTCACCAAAGCTGTAAAAAATGAGGTATGGCATCTACCATGTATTATATCTTGATTAATAATGTAATTTTTTTACAGACCTTACGTTAATATATTTTCTATGACCGAATATTTGGCGCATGAAGAGGAATATTATGTCTGGTACACATATTTGAAAGAAATCAATTATTTGCTAGACAGAATTCAAGATGATCTAACAATAAAAACCCTGAAGGTAAGAAAATTATCTCTAGTATGTTAAGTGCATTGAGAATTATCCGACATTTAGCATGAAAATTTATTACCTACAAAACCGTCCTAAGCTCTCTTTCATTGTTGGTTGACACTAAGTGCTCGTCACAAAATGGAGACCATTTTTTAGTTCAATAAGAACGAAAATGAAAGAAAGCGGTTTATCAAGGGTAGGAAGTTGTGAATGCTAAATCTTCAATGAATTTTAAAAGTTCAATGTATATTTATTTGACTATTTCCCCAACAAATCTATATGTGTTGTACCCGATGCGCAAATAAGATGATAATATATCTGTTAAATATTTTATTTTAACTATAAGAAAAATAAAAAAGATATTTTGCAATCAAAATGGTTTACAAATTACTATCACATAAATATCCTTTTTTAAAGTAGAATATTAGTTTTAAATAGTTGCTTAAACCTTATTTTTGCAGAGCGTGAAAGAATAATGTAAATGTAACTGAATACCGCAGGGTGTATTAGGCTGTACAGGAGGGTTTAAAATATCCTGATTCCGAATTCAACAACCAAAATTGTCCACCACGTATAGAGTTTGAGTTAGACAGGGTCCGCTAGCTAAAACTCTCCAGGCCCCTATTTTCTTGGTTTATTTACCTATATACCTAAGTAATACATTAAAGTGAAGGTGTTGGAAAGTTCTTTAAGAATGTCTATAGAGTGATCCAAATAAGTTTTATGGAAGGAAATTATGACGTTTATAAACATACTTTACTTGAATATTTTTTTACCTCACCCTGTACACTCAATTTTATAAAGTTGTTTGAAAGAAACTGAAAAAAGCTTTAATTTGAGCTACGATAACAGTTGTCACTTTCGAGAAAAAATGAAAAAACATACTAAACTAACGTAACCTAACCTAACAACTCTTATTATTTAATTACTTTAAACATAATTTTGCTTAGGTTTTTTATTTTAGCATAGAAACAATAACAGATAAGTTTTAACGGCATAAACTAAATAAAAATAATTGATTTTTCTCTACGTAAAAATACTAAAATTTAATTCGATATCTTAACATTAATTACGGAAGCGTAGAAGAGCCACAATTTTTTTTTTATTTTTTAATTCTGAGTTTAAAGTAGGAATTTAACAAAATTCTGAGTCAAAATTTAACAAAATTCTGAGTTCAAAGTCGGAATTTAACAAAATTTTGAGTTCAAAGTCGGAATTTAACGAACTTCTGAGTATAAAGTCGGAATTTAATAAAATTCTGAGTTTAAAATAGGAATTTAACTGAATTCTGAGTTTAAAGTCAAAATTTTACAAAATTCTGAGTTTAAAGTCGGAATTTAATAAAATTCTGAGTTTAAAGTTAAAATTTAACAAAATTCAGAGCTTAAAGTCGGAATGTAACAAAATTCTGAGCTTAAAGTCAAAATTTAGTCCGTACCATTGCATAACAAACTAGAACCAAAAAAACAAGTTCAATATTCTTGTTTGAATAATGACAAATGCGCTATGAATTTGTTCCATCAAAACTACAGATAGTTAAAAAATGATAAAACGGGGGAGGGTACAAAATAAAAGTTTCCTATTTTGATTTTTGAGTGTTAAATAAGTCTCTCTCTGACAAATTAAACATATGTTTATTTAGTTCATTTTATATATTTTTATTTACTTCTATTGCTGAAAAAAAAAAGCCAAAATGAACTTCATAAATTCGTATTTAAAAAACCACATATACAATACATATACACCAAAAGGTACATAAAAGAATAAAAAACATCATATACTTACAAGAAAACATATAGATTAAAAGTTTCACAAAATAAAAAGCGTAATACAAAACGATGAATAAGTATTAGGAAACGATTCGAATATGTTTCAACGATGTAAGAGTGTCTCACTTTTAGAAGTAAAAACGAAGTCTCCCCCTTTGCTTCAGGGTGATTTAAGTTAAGTGTCCTATTGGAAATATCTAGAGACCCAACGAATAGGATGTTTTGAGAATTTGGCTTTGGCCATAGATGAAAATAATATACTCTAGATATACAATATTTTAAATTGCGCGGTGTTGCCGCTTCTAGCTCAAACCGGAGATATCATCCGTTTTTTAAATGAAATGTCCTATATTTTTTAAACTTTTATATTTTTCTGAAAAAACCAAACACTTATTGAGTTACCTTTCTCATGCCTAAGTTTAACTGTTTTCGAGAAAATGGCGCTTGAACAATAACAATTTTAACCCTTTGAAGTTCGGTAAATCTCAAACGAGTTTACTTGCAATGAAATGGATTTATTTTATTATTGTCTTATTATTATCCTTAAGGAAACAAAAAAAAACTATCTTTACAATATTTTTTTGAGCGACGAGTGTACATTTAATGAAAATGGAAGTATCAACAGAGGTAATTTGCACTTTTGGAGTAATGAAAATCCTTTTTGGACGAGGCAAAGAAATTTTCAAGTAAGGTATAAACTTAACGTATAGGCAGGTATAATTGGTGGTCGATTAACAGGGTCGCATTTTTTCGAAAACAATTTAAGCGCAGAGGTCCATCTCGATTTTTTTTAAAATGATCTACCAGGATATTTGGAAGATGTTCCACTATGCGATAGGGCAAATATCTGGTTTCAGCAAGATGGCGTCCCAGCACACAATGCTATTAAGGTAACCAACTATTTGAACACTGTGTTTGAAAATCATTCGATGCGTACTTTAGGGCCTTTAAGATGGCTAGCGAGGTCTCCAGACCGCAATCCGCTGGAATACTTCTTAAGGGGCTATCTAAAATCTGTTGTATACAAGACACAGCCACATGACATCGATGATTTAAAAAGAATGATACAGGATGCGTGCCATTCAATTAGACGTAATGTGCTTTTACGCACTGTGAATGGTCAGCTAATTAAATGGTTTAATCTGTGCATACACGCTAATGGCAAAAACTTCGAACAATTTTTAAAAAAATCAGAAGATGATTATCTACTTGTTTTTTTACAAGATAACTGTTTCGAATTTAATTATTTTAATTTGTTTCAAAAGTTTAATTTATATTTTTCTGCTTAGGTTAGGTAGTACTTAAATATGTTGTTAGTGTTACCGGTATATCATGTAATCTCCTGTAAATGTAATGTATCTGTAATATCCAAAGTGTGCTATATTTTAGCAATGTTAATTAACTGTACCTATTTTCTTTTTTATTCAGTTAAATCACGTATGCAATAAACAGTATTTCGAAATTACTCTTATACTTGATTTAAGTATTTACAGAATTATTATTATTAAATTACATACCTTCAAAGTTTTTAATATTTTCTTAAAAAAAAACAGGCAAATTAGTAATAACTGGAAATAAAGATATTTAAATTATTAAACCAATAATTTTATGTACAGGTTCGGGAAAAATATTTAATAAAATTATGTGAGTCCAGTCACTATTTTCTTCCAAAAAATGTTTTGGCCCACTCTATACAGAATTTCAAAGAGCTTAACGTACAAGCTTTAAGTATAATTTTATATATCATGTAAACCTTTAGTCCAGAATATTCTTAACACTAAAATTATTTTCTACTTGATTCGTGACCTCAGATTGATATTTTGTTCAGGAGGGTTGGTTGGAATTGGTCAATAATAAATCTCTAGAAGCTCAGAATTTTATTCTAGTCTACGTTTCGACCTAAACTAACTAACTAACTGAAATTATTATTTTTCCCTTAACTGAATTAACAAAAATGTCACAAAATCTCTATATCAATCATGAATATTATCTGAAAATATTTAAACTTTATTTTTGTACTAAAATAATAAACCTAAGCAAAATTATGTTCAAATTTAATTAAGTAATAGAGAAAATGTATGCAAAAACAGTTTTTCATTTCTTCTCGAAAATGGCAGAAAAACGGATGATTGTGGTAATAACTCAAATTAAAGTTTATTTAAGTATCTTTCAAATGAGTTTATAAAATTGAATGTACAGGCTAAAGTAAAAAAATATTGAAGAAAAGTAGGTTTATAAACGTCATAATTTCCTTCCATAATACTTTTTTGGTTCACTTTGTAGACATTTTTAAAGAGCTCGTCAATACCTTCAATTTAAAGTATCACTTAAGTATATGGGTAAATAAACAAAGAAAATAGAGGTCTGAGGAGTTTTAGCTGCCGGACCCTGTAGAATGCATGAGTTATTTTTATTTTCTTCCAAAATTTTACATTTATGGTAAGTCTTTTGTAGATAACTTTGCTAAAATGCTAACTTTCGTTTACATTCCTGATCGCTTTCTCTTATAAGGAACCAACAATAATCCCCCATCATTGTTGAATCCCATCTATCTTGGTAGCGTTGCTTCATTGTTAGTATATCTTGGAAGAACCTTTCTTCCTGATCGTCACAAACCGCACCCAAATTTTCCGAAACAAACTATAAGTTTTTAAAAAGACATGCGACAGTCTATTTCACAGTAGTTTTCAAGTAATTCTTCTACAAATTTTTCGTATTTTTCTACTTTTTTGTATCCTAAAAACTCCGACACAATTCTTTTAAAAGACCTCCATGCAGCTAATTCAACATCACTTCATTTTGATCAAACTTTTCATCTTGTGGTCCAACAAATATTTCTTCCTTAAGCATAGCATCACTCTTTAGCCCTAGTAACAGTCCTAGACTTTTAGGTCACCACAGCTCTATCATTTATACGTATCACAGCTTATTGCATTTAGAATTTTGACATACTTTTGTATATTTCCATTATGTGAACTGCATCCGCAAGAGAAATAGAGTCTTTTGTTGTCGTTATAGAGCAGAATTGTTTTTAAACTTATTTTAGAAGAATCTATAAATAAGCGCCATTCGTCCGGGTTATGGGTAAAGGCTAATTATTTCATAACACTATTTGGATTAGCACAAACACACATTTTATTCTGCCTTGTAAGAAACGAGGTTAGCTCCTGGTTACGGTTATATTAATATTGTAACTTTGGTTCCAATGGCAAGTAAATTCCATTGTTGTAATCTTGAACCTAATAGTTCAGCATGCTCTTTGGGTAAGTGGAATAGAACTAGATTATTTAATTCAGCTTGTTCGATTAAATGGAGTGCTTTTTCTTCACTTTCGGGAAAATAAAAAATGTAGGTACAACATATTTGAGGAGCCCAGTACAGATCTTGATCGCAAATAACACATCCAAAATACTTATGATAAGCTACTTTTGTCATTTTGTTAATTGTCCTTTTCTGCGATTTAAGAGTAAACTGACCACATATATAGCAAAAACTATCCGTGGGGTTAACAAAGCCACGTTTCTGTCCTTAAGATATTTTTGTACTATCGGGTCCGTCGCTTTACAGATGTGATACTACGTTTACAGGCGTTAACTAACCTTATTCAACAGAAAGAAAACACTAATACGAGACTCTTATTTCTTGCCTTGTTCTTTACACTTCTGTTGTCCACCTAATACTGATCACCATTCGTGCTAAACCAGAACTAGAATCGACGCCATAATTCCTGTATACAGGGGCCCTTCGATAAGTAGCTGAGCCTTACACGACTGCGGGATATAATGAAATATGGAATTACATGGAATATAATGGATAGCTTTATTATTCAAACGCCCTAGGGGGATGAGACTTTGTAGATGGGGTGTCATCCCCAAAACACGTCCGATTACACCACAGTCGCAAAATGATTGTATACTAGTGGTATTAATCCAAAATTGTGCTAATTTAATATAAGAATAAAAACATATTACATATTGTCTGATCATATCTCTCCTCAAAGTAGGGAATTTTCACTTATTTGTCACATAGGTGATTAGGGGTAAATAAAATTTCTAGAAAATATAGTAATTGCGGTAGCAATAAATATATCAAGAAAAGAAAGCATCATTGGCTAAAAATTACATATAAAATTTTCAATATAATTTGACAGAAAATTTTCTCGTAATATACCAAATAATTTATATAATGTAATTCGGTGCAAATTGTATTGTCCGTTTAACTTAATTTACACATGCGGAAAATGATCCTATATATTAATTTCATGCGTAAATTTGATTTTGGTCCATAAAATATGTATGGTACCTGTCATCGCCAATTTGGGCAGCAGCGACTGGTACATAGGCACACATTAAACACGTGAACATCCAAACAAAAATACAGTAAATCTAATTTTATTTTATAATGATAATTTTGTATGATATCCATAAAACCTTTAACGTAACATTAAGCTAAAATAGATAACCAATGAACACTTATTCGCCTAACTGCAACAAAGGTACATAGATGCCGCGAAAGTTCGTCAGCCGCAAGTTCAACAAAGCGGGGCTAAAGTTAAGTTTGTTGGTCTCTTGACTACAGCGTGTCGAGGGACAAAGGGGCTTAAGCGATCTTTTCTTTGCTTCAGTTTATTAAATGTCTTAGATTTCGAGTTGCGTCTGTGCTTTAGCATTTTACTAGTTAAATTTTCAATTATATATTACGTATTTTAATTTTGTTAATGAAGAATTAAATTGATATAATAGAATAATTTTGAAGAATTAAATTGATATAATAGAGGTAAATATACTTTAAGTAGATATATTTCTAGAACTGTAGCTCTACAGTTTGTGATACCATACTTGCACATGTAAAACAGAGATTCTTATATAAGAAACATTTGAATGCCTTAATACTTTTTGGTTCAAAACAATTTTCTCAATTCGAAAGTCCTCAAAAACGCAACATTAGAGGCATATCACAAGCCATTTTTAGATAAATTTCGATTACATTTACATTACTAATCTACCAAAGACCGGATTTCGGGAATCTGGGTGGAGCTATTAAGTTAATCATAGATATAGTCGAATGCGGTCTTATCGTGCGGGTCCAAAGGTCACCAACATTATGAATTAAATCAGAAAACACAGTGAATACCAAAATGTTGTGTGATTCTTTTATCTAGCTATTAAATCTCGATGGGCTATTTACAAATATATAAGGTGAAAGAAAATAGTTTTTTTTTATTATATTACGCAATATTATTAAGATGCCCAGGGACTAAATAAGAAAATTCGCTAAATATGTATTTGGTTAAAATTTTTCGCTTGGCAAAAACAAAAATATACAAAATGGCAAGCGCCTTAATAAAGTCGGATCAGTGGAATAATCAGGATATGTTCTGTTTATACAGGCACTTAATGAAAGTGAGATTTTTTTATCAATCACCAAAAATTATGAGCCCCGCTTGACCTAAAAATCTAACCACTTATACGGTGTCATTTATTTAAATGCGGGCCACCCCTGTGCAAAGAAAACTTGTTTTTATTTGTATTGTGATAAAAAAAAATTATTTTGCAAAAATATTATACACTTTTGTTAAAAACACAAGATAATTAGTTATTAATTCCCTCGTGAGATTTTTTCAGATCTTTACGGTTAAAAGTCCCTAGACGCCGAAAAACATGTTTTCTCAATTACGTCTGTCTGAAGGTATGTCTGTCCGTCAGTCTGATTGTTCGCGGCATAGCTAAAAAACTACTTATCCGATTTCTTCAAATTTCAGTCTAAAATTAAGGGCCATGCATGAGAGACATACAGCCTTTGTATATATATATATATATATATATATATATATATATATATATATATATATATATATATATTTCTGGTAAAGCAATTTTACCGATATATCAAATTTTGTCTTATAATTAATAAAAAAATTTACTTATTCTAAAAACGCTTTAAAAGTATTCTACAATTATTTATTTATTGCCTAGAAAATTAAAAATGTACTAAAAAAGTAAGCAAAAAAATTGTGTCAAATCTAATAAAAAAAAATTTTAAATTAAAATTCACTGGCTAATATCCAGGAGCCAGTGGCAAAAGCTCTGAGAATCGGTATAAGGAATGTACAGAAACTTGTACATGAAGAAAAAATATAATTTACTTCCGAAGAAGATTAAGAAATGTACACGAAAAAATCCAAAGGCTAAAGACTTAAGTTACAATGCAAAAATGTACGTTCATAATGCAATTTATGGTTTATACACGTCAAGGACTAATATAATCCTTCAGAAACTTTTTAATATTATAGACTAAAAAATATCATCATGACTTAAAAAGTCCTTATCTTCTGAATCGTCCTCAAATGGCGCAATGATCATTGGTGCTATTTCGACATCTAGAACTCGTTCTCGATTCCACCAATCCCATATTAATTTCTTCGTATGTTCCACAGATTTCTTCCAGTACTCCGGCGTAATATAATTTAATGAATCTTGCCAAACAATTTGCACTTCGTCTAATGTATAAGACCATTGTTCACGTGTTTTTCGTAATATGATTTTGCTCCAGCACATATTAATTCTATTGCATTAAACTGGCAATGGTATGGCGGCAGTCGTAAAACCTCATGTCCATGTTCCCGTAATATTTTATCTACGGCATATATTGTTGGTTTTTTAATAGATTTTGCCATTAAAAGAAGTTCTAGTTTCAGCATATTGGATAAAAGATTTTGTTTTTGTTTTATCAGCCAGTCATAAATATCACTTTTCTTCCAAGATGAACTAGGTTGTTCATTTAAGATTCTTGAATGATAAGATGCATTGTCCAGGATGATTAAAGACGGAGTATCTAAATTTGGAATCAATTGTTTTTTAACCACTTTTCAAACAGTTCACAGTTCATATTATCACGGTAGTACAAACTTTTGGATGTTGAAGAAAACAGTAAACTTGCATCTGGGAGAAATCCTCTTGAAGAACCTGCATGCAAAATGATGAACCGTTTTCCCGTCCCACATCCCTTTTTTCTCTTGACACTTTTTACAGACTCGTTCTGCCAAGATTTCGAACCACTTCCATTAGAAAATATCCAAGTCTCGACTAAAAATACCACTTTTCTAAACTTTGAATTAACATTTTCCGTCTATTTCTTTAAAAACTGGATACGCTGACTTGCTTTATGTGGCAACTCGCATAAAAATCTTCGATTACAGTTCTTTTTTATATCGAAAACCCAACATTTTTATTAATTTTGACAACGATTTTAGTCCAATTTCCAATATGCCTCGATTTTATAAAGCTTCTTTTAAAACTTGAAGGGTTGTATTAGTTTTTGATGTGTATAAATCGTAAATTGCATTACGAACATCCATTTTTACATTGTCACTTAAGTCTTCTGTCTTTGGCCTTTTTCGTGTACATTTCTTAATCATCTTCGGTAGTAAATTATGCTTTTTTTCATGCACAATTTTCTGCACAGTCCTTATACAGATTCCCAGAGCTTTTGCTACTGTCTCCTAGATATTGGCCGGTGAATTTTCATTTTTGTAATATTTTATTAGATTTAATACCATTTTTTTCGCTTGTGGATGCAAAAAACCCGAAAATTGTTTTCTGTTAGTCATTTTGTCACTGACTTGTCAATTTGACTTTGAAGTGACATCGCTCAAAGATTTTTGCAACTGCTGGTATTTATATGTTTATCCTCTTTTTTTCATATGAAAATATCATAGGTCTATCTAATTCATCTTCCGGATTTTATGCGGAGGATATGATTACACGTAATAAAAAAAAATAAACTTAAAAAGTTTGTCGTTGATAAATCGTATGACCCACACTGTTTTTGACTATATCATAATCCCAAAACACCTTTACCCTTTAGAAATATTTGTTACTATACCAATGACCACGGCTGGAGTGGAAACATTCAACATTAAACGATGTAAACATTTTTTTCAGGAATTCTATATGAACCAAAAAAACTATCGGGCGTTGACAATGTTATCCAATTTAGTGAAAATTGACCAACTCTAATGAAGTTATTATTGAGTAATAAGTTTTCGGCAGACAAAAATAGAAGAATGGACTTTAATTTTAAACATTGTACTTAAGCGGATACATGTCTCATGTAATATATGAAATATGAATTTCCTTCAATACATTTTATGAACATCCACCTTCCAAGATCACGAGCCGCCACTGATTTTGATGTTATAGTTTTCTTCTTAAAATTGCCAGATCGGCTACGGCTAATTATCAGTCAATGAAAATTGAAGTATCAGTCAGCTACCGAAAAACAAACATTTCATTTCAAACGGGGAACAAAAGCAGAGAAGGCTGTTAGCATTTGTGATATGAGGAGATAACGCTATCGCGGAAAATACAGCCGCAAAATTGCCCACTAAGTTTAAACACACCTTACGATTTAAATTACAGGATGGCGCAATGCCGTTAGTCAAAATTTAAGTTTAAAACTCGAGGCATGGTTCGAACTGAACTTGTGCTCCGCTTTTAAACGATTTAGTTCATAACAATAACCCCCCTCTTAACCAGCAGGTGGCCGAGAGCGTAAAGCTTTAGGTTTACATCTAAGTTAGTCTGGCGGGCCTGGGTCCGAATCCTAGGTGGATGCACAACTTTTCAAGTCTGCAGCCAATATTAGTGCTAATAAAATCCAACACAGACACTGTTAAATATATATACTTCATGCGCCACCCCATTTACGCTGATTGACGCCGAATGTGGGTGTATAGGGGTTGTTGATGCAGATACATACTTGTCAGTCGATAAAGATCAAACGTTACACCGTAACCCAAGAGTTGACAGCTCGAGGGTGGGGTATGGTCCGGGGATCAAGAGTTGCCGAGGTTTCGAAACCCACGTTAAGCTGTAGGTCCCGTCGAGATTGATCACTCTCATGACGGAAAGAAGATATTAAAATAAGCTAGCAAAGCAGCGACCCCCCCCCCCCCGAAAAACGGTTTTTGTAAAACGATATTTAATATTCCAGATCCATCTGTGAAAGAAACGACGTACGGTGAATCTAAATTTAACAGTAATAAAATAAAACAGTATTTTTTGTTTAAGAATATATGTTTATTACTAATAATAAATGTATACAAACATTTTTTTCCAAATATTTACCTCTTTTTTATTTTAAATATGTATAATATAATCGAAAAAAATTAGAATAAATAAATAAAATAAACTAATAAGTGGCTAATAAAAACCCTCAGTTATAAATTGCTTATAAATAGGTGGGGTGTGATTCATTTATTTTTAAGGACAACCAAACAAACTGAAAATATGTCTCTCTTTAACACATTGCCTCTTATCAGTTATTTTGGCTGTTTTTTAAAGGATTAAACATGAGCGTTTATATTCAGCAACAAAGGTATTTTTGATGAATATATAATTCACACACCTATTAAAAACATTACTTATTGCTCAACATGAATTTTTCAGGCTGATGTACTTGAATTAGTGGAAGCTCAATTAGTTATACCAAATAATACCAACTCGGAAGATCTAACCATCACGCAAATTTTGAAGAGGAACCTTCTATTGGAATGGGCTAGCAAACTAGGGCACCAAGGAGCGACTGCATATGTTAAATCGCAATATGTCAAATTTAAGAATAATACTGCAAGGTAGTACAAACTTACAAATATTTCAGGCATATTTTGAAGAGGAAATCACGGGTTAGTCTACGTCTGTGGCCAACATTGTGTACCTATGTTGTATGTTAGATATCTGCTTTCGGGCTCACCCTGTTTTCTATGTTTGTACAAATAGAAAAGGTAAAATTAGTGCAAAGCTTTTACTGTTTACTAGAAACATACCAGTTAAGAAAAAGAAGTATATCAACAAAAATGCAAGATATAATGATAATGAAATTATTGATTTAGTGTGTGTACCAAAAAATTTTTATTTAAATTACTTCAGGAGAATATTATTACAGTAAAAAAAATTGATAAATTTCCTTTAACCGAAACTTCGCTCGTTATGAATATTTCATTTTATTAGGACGAGAGAAGTGTGACTCTAACTAGTTCGCACATAGTCATTTAGTAAGACACATAAATTGGGGTTTCTTTCACTTTTATAGACAAAAAGAAAGATTTCGGAGAGAATTTCCGTTTTAAGTTCCTCTACGGATTTGTTTTTATATAGTTTAATTACTAAATGTTAAAATATATAAAAAGCATTTATATATATTAACTACCAAACGACCATATGCGAAACTAGATATGATCATACTTTTTTTATTCCTAATAAAAGGAAATATTAATAACAAAGGAAGTTTTCCCGAGTTTTATGCATTGTCTGTTTTCTAAATTGTAATAGACCGCCATTTTGTTACATATTCCACCATATTGGATTCATACCAATATTTTACCAGTTTCTATCTATGCTACACTTGATTTGATTTTCAACCTAATTTAAGAAGAATTTAATAAGTAGTTTAGTTATCTTCATATCTAAATCTGTGTTTCTGAAACTCCGTTGATATAGCTGGATTCTTATTTTACTCCATTATGGTTTTGTATAAACACTTTCATCACTAAGTGATATGAAATTACTTTTACGCACTTAACGCGGAAAAAATAACCGCCAAAATTACTCCGGCCAATAATATCATTCGGATACTGCTTTAAAATATGCTTATATATCTGATAACTCTTAGCTTTTGTTCTCGTTTTTACTAAATCCGTACTTACTATTAAATAAGCTTTGGTTATTTCAATATTTCAGCATAGACAATAACTACCGAGACGTAATCCTTTGCTACGGACTTAAAAACAGTGGCAATCCTAATAACGATTATGATGCGATGATGAAACTATACGCCAGCTCCATCTTACCACAAGAACAACAAGAAATTCTTTTAGGATTGGCGTGTTTGAATGACACTGAATTATTAATAAGGTAAATAAAAAAACATAGAGCGATCGAATTACGAATAAATATATTCAGTATGCCCTAACTAAAAGTGCAATAATTTGAAATCGTGATCAGTATATTAGAGATGGTTGCCATGTCTTTAAAATATTCCAAAATCTTTATTATTCCGCAAAGCAGTGTTGCTGTTAATGTCTGGTCAGGGCAATATAAACACCTTGTATAAATTGATTTTGTTTTGATAGGGTCCACAGTCTCAAAATGTCTTACGTTACATGTTTTTAGGTACCTGAATACTACTTTAGACGACAATCCTCCAATAGAGAAATATTTCTGGCATAATATTTTTAAAGCCGTCAGCTCTAACAACCTACGTGCTGCCCTGCAATTCGTTACGAATAACATCGATGCAATTAGCGAAAAGTAAGTAGAATAAAACAGTATTAAGATATACACATTTCAGCAAAATAAGCTCAATGTAACTTCTAGCGACGTAACAAAAAACCATCAAGCAGTCAACACTGTGAAATATAAAATGTGTATATTAGCTTTAATTGTAGTGAACTATCCTTAAAAAACAAAAGGCTTATATATGCTTACATATACTTTTATATCTAAAACAAAATCCACTGACTGACTGACTGACTGATCCTCATTTCTCTGAAACCGTTATAGATAAAACGTTCAAATTTGGCATGGACGATCTTTTTGTGAGGTAATTGAGAGATGAGATAATAAAACTAATAATAATTCCTTCATGGCCATAAATCCATTCAATTCTGAATATTGACAATCATTTCATTTAGAAAAAATATTTTAAAAAAAGCAAAAAAATACTAACTTCAGTAAGGAAGTCTTCCTAATCGGCTCGTCGAAGTTTTTAACTTAAGGCGTTTCACGTGTTCGGTTTAGCTGCTTTATTTCAGAGGGATGCGGGAGACTCAACAGCTCAGGGTGGAAACTAAAGACCCCGCTAGAAAGGGAACAGACGCTGTAAACTTGTGAGGCCTAGTTGTTCCTGCATTCTATCCCGTTCGTCCGCACAGTTCTACATATGATATTAGTGTAATCGCCACTACGGGGTGGGAGTGGAAGGGGTAATGGGATGGCTTGAAAGAAAAAGTCATCTCGTGATACCAGTAATACTCTCAAGAGATCTAGTGGAAAGCAAGATGCATAAGAAGGATTTATATTAAATAGTACCGTTCAACGATTTACGGAAAGCACTTTGCTCGACAACCCGTGGTCGTTAGCTATTGGGAGAATGGCGCTGAAAGCAAAAAAGTGGCAGACGACTACATATTGAGAAGAAAGAGAAAAAGAGAGAAATACTATTGTCAAAAGGTAAATATGACAAAGACATACTAAAAATATACAAGTAGAAATAAACATGCACAAGTCAATGTAAAAAAACAGCTTAGAGCATAGAATAAAATGTGACGTGAACTTCGTCTCCCATTTTTGTTTAAATTAATTTCAGGTGGTTCGTGGGTTTGGGAGGGGATTGAAAAAACACAATTATATTCTGTGCAACGTTTCGTAGATAATTTCTATTTTATTAACCCCTAAAAGAAGCAAAGCACATTTGAGATTCAAAATAAAAATACAAATTACAAACACATGCTCCTACCTGAACATTGTTAGCATCCCTGTACCCTTATTCCCAGATTTTTGGGGGAATGGAGTTGTTTCTTTAAGCATTTTCACAAATGTGTTGTTTTTGTCTTGGATTTTTTTTTCAGTAAATTAAAAATTAATATAATTATTAAAAGTAAACATAAATAAGATTTTTTTTAGTTCGCCTCTAAAACTATATATGCTTTGAATGCTTCTTTTATTTAGTATGTCCCCTTATTGTATACTTTTATACATCTAACTAGTGGATCCTTATGAAACAAAGAAGTTTGGTGAAGTGGCATGACCAAATCGTTCCTACCACTTGACTTGATACTCAGAAACATCCTTATTTCTTGAATTTCTAGAAAATAAAAACCAAATATTATTTCTTACTAAAACATGACAATACACAAACAAAGAAGGAACTGTTTAAACTTCCTTCTAGGCGTATTTACAATGCCTTCTTGGGGGGGGGGGGCAAGCATTTACATTTGACGATTTAAAAAAATGCATTTTATTTGTTAACAGAACATTGTGCTTTATACCCTCATGAAAATTAACGACGATGACTAAAAAAAAGTTCACAGTCTTATATAATTGTGGTAATGCCTTATTAAATAATTTTTACTTTTAAATATTTTGCTTAAATTATTAGCTCTGGGAAAGAAGGGATGTGCCCCCTAAATACGCCACTGCCTTCTACAAGATTCTTTATACCTCATATGCAAAATTACTCTAATTATTATTTTTTGTGAAACAAATTCCAGAACATGACACTGTCTGAGATTATGCTGTAAACCCTGGCATAATAGAATATTTTTTGGGGGCTGTGACACAAGTAGCCGAGGCCATTTTGGATAATACAAACTCTACCTGATCTGTGAATTGTAAATTACTATCAAGTACCCAGAAGTTTTATTTATGTTGATTGATAAATAATTTTGTCATCCATGCTTAGGTTAAGCGATTTTGAGTAATTATTTTTAAAGAAAAGGACAGTTTTATCAGAGTTTAATAGAAGGTTATTAGAATTACACCAATCTGATATTTCTTTCACTACACTGAATTTCTAGACCATAATAATTGATCAGCAGAAGATACCACACAGGATATATCATCTGAAAAGTAATGAAGTTATATTGATTTTTTTATTAATATCATTAACAAATATTAGAAATAACATTGGTCCTAGTATGGATCCCTGTGGTACATCTTTCTAGGTAAGACCTCAGCAGTTCTTTAGGTAACACCATAGTGCTCCAACTTACTTATTCAATAATATTTCATGATATCAGGAATCACTTTGGCTACCTTAAGTTGATCTGATAAATGACCAGTCACCAAACAGTCGTTTATAATATGGGCTGAAAATCAGTTGCTCTCAATTTGTTGAAATTCAAAAGGATGAATTGGGTTTTTTTCGTTTTTTACAATATTTCTTCAACTAAATGAGTTTTTAAAACAATTCTTTCATTCATTCTTTTTTTCTAATTTCACTCTTAAGTGGGTGAGAGGGAATGAAATTTGTTTTTACTTTTTACGATATTTCTTTAACTAAATGAATTTTAAAAGCAATTCTTTCGACAACGGTTGTCAAAAATTCTTTTTTTAATTCCACCCCTATTTCCTGTGTTCTTATTTGAGTTAAACACAAATAAGAAGCCAACAAACCTAAAGCCCATAAGTGGCACCTACAATTTGTATTTGCAGGTTGGTGTACAGAGAAAAAAAACTTAACTTATACTAAATAAGAATGCATCAATATGAACTAATTTGTCTAATTCTTTTTTTCAAAGATTCCAATAATATATTAAAAATATCAACATTTTGGAATTCGGCAATGTACAAAGTTATCATTCGATTTGATGGGAAGTGCTTTCCGAAATTGGTTCTATAAAAACGGTTTGCAAATAAATTACTATTTCGATAGTGTCGATGGGATATATTTAAAAATATCGAAGATAGCAGATCAGGATAGTCAATATAGTTATTAGTTATTTTAAATAAGAGAAAAACAGAACGAATTCATTGCGTTTCTCTTTCTAGAGAAAACAGAGCAAAAGTTTGCCTTAACTCGATAATATTTGCATTGAAATTGTACGTTCCAGTAATACCGATAAATATGCGATAACTATCTATAGTTATTAAATAGGTTACATATATATAAAGGCGATGAATAATTTTCTACGCCTCATAGAAATATCTCTCAAAACCGCATCTGTCGTAACTGACTAACGATAGGTATCAATAACTATCGATAATTACGACGTATCGATAGTTATCAGCTATTGGTAAGTAAAATCTATGTCGCCCATGCCTAACTAGGAGTCAAAGAGCCAACAAAATACTGCAAAGTACAAGCCCAACAGAATGCAATTCATACCCCCCTGGATATTTATCGAAGTGATATTACCCACAACTGTGTACTATGAATTCGTAGTATGAGGTGAAACTTTATAATAATCTAGTTATTATAAATTAACAATATTCTGGACAGTACCCCGTTATTTTAATTGGTGTCGTTTTACAAACTTGGACGGTGTAATAGTACATGCAAGAGATTAGAAATAAAAACTTAACATGCCAAATGAACATATATTAAACTAAGAGCAGATACGTCTTACGATCTATGAAAAAACTAGGATATATGAAAAAATACAAAAATTTATTTTGTATTTTTTCCAATCTGTTTTTATAGATGTCGTGGTGAGGCGACCAATTTTATAGAAACATCTGTCACTGCTGGGTTTCTTTCCTTCTGAACATGTTGTTTAGTTTGTTTTTCTGTTTAATAATTACTACTGGTATATTTTTATTTTTATTTATTATAGGTGTTGGTCAAGGTCGTACAGTCCATGGAAGCAAAAGAAGCAGTGCTTCCCCAAAACAAATTACAAAACATCTTCTAAAATGTAATTTTTGAAATAGGAAACCATCAATTTAGTTTATATTAAAAATGCTAAAATATTATCTTAATTATCAAGCCCATAATAAATGCGGTCTTGACTTAGACCGGCCACAATACAAAATCGAATAGAACCTCTGCAGCCAAATCCTGTATGCTTGATTTCTTGTGAATCGACCCAGAGGTTATTGAACTTTCCACCGGCTGTTTGCAATTTTTGCATTTCAGTCGCGTGCTTTAAATGGGGGCGGAAGCTATCGTTGGAGTAGATTCTTTGTTTGAACGGCTATCCGTGTGTTGTGTGATACGTACGACGCGTCGTGCATGGTGCGATATGGAAGACAATAATACGGACGTGGATATGCAAATACCGTCCACTTCGGCTGTCGGTAATAACGTTGAAAATGTTGGAGAATTTAGTAAGAAGAGTGTGTGTTAATGTGTGGTGTGTGTCTTAATAATAAAGGGATTTTCAACATTAAACTTCGCTGATAAGCTTCAAATAATTTCCAAAGGAAGGGCAAAACCGCCTATGAAAAATTTAACCACAAAAATAAAAACTGTATTAGACATTTTTATCCGGAAAAACAATACGAACAATTTAAATGGCTAACAAGGTGTGAAAATATAGGTAAATTATTTTGTTGGCCATGTTTACTTTTTGAAAATGAAAAAGGTCTCTGGAATATAACTGGTTTTTCTGATTTAAACAATTTCCATAAAGCTGTAACAAGACACATTATGTCCAAAGCGCATTTGCAGGCCGTCATAAAAGAAAAAGTCTTCAGCAAAACCAGAATTGAACACGCCCTTAATAAACAGTTGGAAATTCGTCACCGGCAACACAATGAACTAGGAAATTTTCAAGATTTACTTAGTTTAATGGATAAATATGATGATTGCTTAAAAAATCATTTAGAGCAGTTTTTCGCGGAACGTCGAATCGAATCCAGAGTGATTTAATTTCCGCTGTTGCAACCATTATTCTAAAAAGAATTAAGCAGGAGATTGGCGAGGCGCGGTTCATTGCTATTATTTTGGACGAAACAACTGATATCACTAATTTTAGCCAATTATCTATAGTAATACGCTAACAGACGGAAGTATTCAAGAGCGATTTTTAGGTTTTAAGAATGTGTCCGAAAGTCGTACAGCAGATGTATTATATACCGTAGTTTATAACGTTACTAAAGAAATTAATGGAGAGAAAAAATTAGTTGCTCAAAGCTATGACGGAGCTGCAGTGATGGCAGGACAATTAGGGGGTCTGCAAGCTAAAGTTCGAGAAACTTTCCTAAGTGCTGTGTTTGTCCATTGTTTTGCTCATAAATTAAATTTAGTTTTATCCCAGTCCATCAATCACATTAAAGAGTGTAAAGTATTTTTCGTTAAATTAAGTGGCATGGCTGCTTTTTTTTCCAAGTCAATAAAACAACAAGCTTTGGACTCCATTGTCCACAAACGATTGCCCAAAGTAGCTCCTACTAGGTGGAACTATAATGGAAGACTTGTGTTAAGAGTATC
The DNA here is from genome assembly GCA_030620095.1 of Kuschelorhynchus macadamiae. Classification (NCBI taxonomy): domain Eukaryota; kingdom Metazoa; phylum Arthropoda; class Insecta; order Coleoptera; family Curculionidae; genus Kuschelorhynchus; species Kuschelorhynchus macadamiae. Next base: position 1,333,136 of record JAUTXW010000282.1, read on the forward strand.
TGAGAATCGTGAATCACTGATTGAGCTATTTGAGAATATAATAAAAAATAATGAATCGAGAGACTCAGAAGCAATAAATATTTGTTGAACATATTTTCAGAAATATTTCCATTCTCGGACAATGTTTTTAATATATTACAAATTAAAACAAATGATATTGCTTTATGCCCAAAAAAGTCGATGATTTTAAGTCCATATTAAGCCAAAAAAGAGATGACTTTGACCTATTTTGGGAGAAAACGATGACGTTAAATGTAGAGCCACAAGCCAAGCGTCTTCGAACAGACAAGGTGGGAGATGTTTAAACATCATACAGACGCCTCTTTTATGAAATAATCGATCAAGTTCAGCAACAAATAAACTATAGATTTAACGGTTTAAATGATTTTAAATTCCTCGAGCTCTGCAATTTTGATGCATTTAAAGGAAAAACTTTTCCAGAAGATGCGTTTAAATATCTTCTGCTTCATTATGGCCAGTTCTTCTGAACTAAAAGTGATTTACGAAACTGATGGCATTAGCGCAAAAAATAACGCTAAGGAACTAATGCAATTTTTAAAAGACAAGGAGCTGGAAGATGCCTACACCGAAATGTCGAAATTGTGTGAATTAGTATTGACAATACCTGCCACAAGTTCATCAGTAGAACGTCATTTTTCAACACTTAAACGTATAAAAAATTTCGTGAGAAATTCAACGGGGCAAGAGAGACTTTCGCATACATCGCTGTTGTCCATTGAAAATAAACTTCTCCAAATATGTCGGAGCATCGACGTTTTTGTGATGACGTTATTGACGAATTTGCAAAAAATGATCGAAGAATCCAATTACATTACAAATAGGTAAGTTTCTAAAAATTGCTTCCCTTTCTTAAAATTTCACCGCATGCCCCTTGTGTTGGTTTTCTTTATGATAGCGCATTAGAATAAGATATACCTTGGCTTGATAAATTGTTATTACTCAGTTGTTTCAATAGTGGCTCAATAAGATTTAAAGTCGATTCTTTTGTCAATAGCGTTAAAAAATAGTTGTAGTAATAAAAGTTTACGAGTTTTTCGAAATTCCACCCCTAAGGCGGGGAAATGTGATTTTAGTTTTATCATTTTATAATATGTCTTCGACTAATAAAGATTTTAAGGCATCGTCAAAGGCCTTCAAAAGAAATTACCTGAGAATTAATTAAAGAGGTAAAAAGAAAGAAAATATGTGTTGACGTTCTGTAAAAAATGTTGCATTTTGCTACCCTTTTAACAGTGTTACCGAAAGGAATAATTTATGTATTTAGGCACCAAAAGGGCAGAGTAAAAATGTAAATAATTATAAAACTTAAAAAAAGGTGACAAAAATAAATAAAGTTATAATTCGGTCAGAGGAAAATATTTAGGAGTTTTATCAACAAAATTTACAAAATATTGGTACAATATTGAGAAGAATTAATTTGGATAAAATTATTATTACCTACAGCTAAAAAACAAATTAGTGACCAGCAAATACTGATTATTTCAATTCCTATAAATTGTATAACAACTGAGCAAAAACCCAGGAACAAAAAAGTTTTAATTAAAACATTTTATATGGATAAAATAAAAAAGTAACTTTCAGTATTAAATGAAAACAAATATTTATTTAAACATCTCAATGTATTATATGATGTTATTTTATAGTTTTTCGAAAAAGTTCTTACAGTACATCGAAATGTAAAGAAATTTCCAAACCATGGTTCAATCTTGAATTAACAAAATTAATTAAATATAGAGATAAGCTTTACGCAAAAAAGAAAAATAACCCAAATAACAAATATTTTGAAGAAATCTATGCCGGTTGGTGAGAAATTTGCCAAAAAATAAATAAGAAAAGCCAAACAAAATTATTTTAAAGAACAATTTTTAAATAAACACCAAAAAAATAATTTGAGATAATTTAAATTATATTTTACAAGTCAAACAATAACAAATATTGATTATCTAATGGCTAATGATAGAAAAATAAGATACCCAAATTATATGTGAAAAAATGAACAATTACTTTGTAAATATAGGAGAATAACTTGCAAATAAAATTCAACTAATGAATCACTATATTGAATCCACAGAAAAGAAGACTTTTTTTATTAACCCGGGAGATATCTCAAATAACAAACTGGAAAAAATATTGAAAGCTTAGATACAAAAAAATCTGCTGGTCTGACAACATTTCTATTAAAATTATTAAATATGTAAAAAAGCATTAATTGCTATATTACTTTTTTTAACAAAAATTTCCAGAAAAAAGTTGGAAAAGTAATTTCAATATTTGAATATGAAAAATCACGTTAATGTAATAATTATCGTCCAATAAGTGTATTAACAGTGTTTTTTAAAATAATAGAAAAATATTAATAATAGATTAAATTAATATTTGGAAAATGAAAATTTACTGTTTAATAAACAATATAGCATTCCCATATTCAAGGATACGGAAACAGCTGTTACGGATATCATAACAGATATTCAAATTAATGTTAATGATAATAAAGAATGTTATTTACTATCCTTGGATCTGCGTAAGGCATTTGATATAGTAAATCATCATATTCTTGAGAAAATTATATAATATTGGAATAAAAGGCAATATGTATAATTTAATTAAACCTGTATATAAGTAAGCGAAGACAATTTGTGCAGATAAATAATGAAAAATACATAGTATTAATATGTATTTGTATGTAACTACCACAGAATCATATTGGAACTAATATTATTTTTAGTTTCCAAACTAAATTTAAACAGCAGTATTAAATTGTTTGCGTATGACAAATTATTTATTATATAAAACATGATCTACAATTAATTTTTTATTGGCTTGAATCTGATAAGCTTACTTTAAATTTTAGTAAACCTTCCTTAATGTTAATAAGTAAAACAAAGATAATTTCTGATGTTTTTCCACAAGTAATAAACAAGAACACAATTAGGTATTCAAACACAACAAAAATTTAGGACTAATTATAGATAAAACTAAAAAGTTGAAAAAATCATATTACAGTAAGTATATTAACTCCGTTAATATGACTATTGCAAAAGGCAAAATATTCCATACAATTAAAATTCTTAAAAAACATATATTATTATTTAATATATTCTAAATTCCAATATTTAATTTCGATTTGGGGTTCTGCTTGGTCATACATTAAAGTTTTAAAGAAATTACAAAATAAAAACCCAAAAAGTATGTATAAACGACCCTATTTGGAACCTTCCATTAACCTATATAAACCCAAGAAATTTTTGAACTTGCAAAATATTTATAATTTAAAAATTTGCATTTTAATACACTGTATTATTAATAATGGAATTGCACGGTGGATTAAACATATACACATCAAACAAAATTGTCACCATCTCAAAAAACAATGAAAAATGTATTTGCTACAAAAAGAAAAATTAATATTTTTTTTTATATTCAGTTCACCTTAAAATACGAATTTTTTAATTTATTACAACTTTCTTTATTATTTTTTTATTGGTATACGTTACATTCCATGTAATAAACTTGGAAGTTGGTTAGGGATAAAACACTTTAAAAGTAAAAAAAAATATTACTTGAAATAGTTCCAACTCTGTTATCAGTTATTGTTACAGACACATTTTTCATTTCTATAGAAAACGTAAAGAATATTTTTAAAAGCAAGCTTCTATTTATTTACTGCTGAACTAAAGAGTAAAAAATAATAAAACTTACATAAACATAGTTATGACGTCTCACACCTCAAATATTCAAATTTTGTGGGTAGTGAAGCGAATGGGTTGAAAAATGGTACGTATTAAAGCAGATACAGAAATTAAAGAAAATAAGTGGTTTGGACTCGGGGTTTATTTTCATTTCAAACAGGGTTCGCATTTGTAGATTTTTGCAGAATCTGCAGCTATACACTGAGCATGGTCCCATGTCCCATGCACAAAGCACGCGTCGGTACGATAACTCCCTGTTTTTGCCGATGTCTCCACAGATAGAACAAGTCTCATTAGGTTCCTTGGGAACTTGTAATGGCGGTGGTATAAAACTTAATTCTATATCATCCAATCCGTCATCGTCGCATATGTCCGATAAATCTTCCTCTGAAGAATCGGATGATTCAGGCTCTGGCATCTTCCGTTTTTGATTGCCTTTATTTTTTGTTTGGCTGCAGGCTCAAACAGTTCCTTTCTTTATAGTGTTATGCTTTCTTTTCTTTTTCCTTTCTATTCATACTTTCTTTTTTTATTGTTTTTCTCTTGTGCTTCTTTTAGTTTGTCCTTCATTGGTGCGCTGTTAGTGTTTGTGACTGTTGTTTCTCTCGACATCTTCTTTTAGCTGTTGTTTTTTGACTTCTTGCTTTGGTATGGGAGCCATAGCGAAGAACGAGTTTTGTTTTGACGTACTTAGATGAGGTTCTTGATTGTTGTCAACTGATAAACTCGGATGAACATTAGGTAACGAAACTTCATTATTTTTCATGGGAGAAAAAAAAATTGGATTTCAGGAACAGCTTCAGTTGTATGATTCAGAACTTGATTGGCGGGTCGTATTCATTCTGTATGGATTGAATGGAAATATTCCTTAAGTTCGAAAACCTGAAGCAGCTTTTTTCATCGTAGCTACTTTCATAAAAGCATTATTCAGGAGTTCACCGACATCATGTTCTGTTATTTTTGTATGACCAGTGGCGGTACAAATCGTACTCTCTATAAAGAGTATTTTTTAAGACACTGATAAAAAGTAAGGTCCGAAGATCCAAGGGCTGTAGATGAACTGAAGTATATGGGGGAAGTGACACCATGTGAATATTCTTCTCTCGAGAAAAATTGTAAGCTGAACAAGATATGACTGGAATGATTGTCCAGCACTAAAAGAACAGGTTCGGTACTAAAAGAACAGAGTATCTGGTATTCTCTGTCTGGGATATATTAGCATGGGAAGAATATAATTCCCAACCGCGCTTACGCTGAAAATAGCTGTTATAGTCCTCCCCGTTCTCCTGAGGTAGGAGCTCCTACTTTTTTAAATCTTTTTGATCCGTAGAATTTAGGACATTTGGTCTGAACTATTGTGATTCCAGTCTCGTCAGTATTGTATTTTCTATTCGCCTCAAATTTAAATCTTCCGATTAGACTTCGAAGATTTGAATGAAAAGCTTGTACAGAATCCCTATCCAACGAAGCGATTCTGTTCAAACGGGTTCCTTCTGGCTGTCTAGGGACAACCTCAGGTACTCTTTTCAAAAACCCATAAAGCCAATCGTTCCCCGCTAATCCTTTTTCACGAAATTATTTTTAATATTTTTCATTTCTGCATACCGAAATGCTAGTCTTCTTAACCTTTTGGGGGTTAGCCAAAGAATAGTTTTGCTAGTATTAAAACATATTCTTTTAATTTGTCTTCTATTTCTTTCGTATATACGGTTGGCGATCTAAACGAAGTGCCTGATGCGCATCTTCTGATAGTTTTAGGTATTTTCTGAGGGTTGATTCGAGAACTTTTAAATTTCTCCCTGTTTCCCTATTTTTTTGCCATCATCTTTAATGGCTCTTAGTGCAAGTCTTCGTCTGTACATGACAATGTTTCTGTCTTTCGATAAAATCTATCTATAAAAAAAAGAAAATATAGTACAGTGAAACTTCCCTTAACGGACACCTCCGAACAATGGACACCTCTGCTGAACAGACAATTTTGAAGTCACCGACCGTCAGTATATGTATTCCTGTGTACTAAACCCTCTTGACAACGGACACGGGCAGTAAAATTTGGAACATTTTTAATAAAAACAGTAAAATTTACCTCCTCAGAACGGACTGATGTTCAGATAATTTTTGAAAAACCCACATTTAATGCCGGTATTTTTATTGCACATTATGGGCAATATTTAGATCTATGCTAATAAGCGGGGCGGCGCTACCTATTGTTAATAGAACTAGTTTAACAATAGGCTGGCTTAAGCTGTCTGGCTTGTAGGCAAATTGCGGTGAATTGCATAATAAATAGATCACTTTATTTTTATAAAATTTAGTCTTCTTCAATAGAATATCTTACTTTTGATTTTACTCTGGTGAGATCAAGATGTCTTCAAACAAAAGAAAGTTTTTCAGTCTTCAAGAAAAAGTTGAAATAATCCAGTACGTGGAAAAAAACAAACTTAGTGTTAGAGTATTAGCCGAAAAATTCTGTGTAGGAAAATCTCAAATTAGCGATTCGCCGAAACCGAGAACATGAAAGAGAAAAATAAATTTACGAAAACTGAGGGTGCTGCCATAGACCAAACTATCTACGACTGGTTTCGTAAAATACGCTCCAAAAAAATTCCAATATCCGGTACCATAATAAAGGAAAAAGCACAAGAAATTGCGAAGAATCTAGAAGTTGATGGTTTTAAAGGATCAAATGGATGATTGGAGAAGTTCTGTCAACGTCATAATATCTCTTTCTCTATCTCTAACTGATTGGCGGACGAGATTATGTGATATTATCAAAAACTACGCACAGAGAGATATTTATAACGCCGATGAAACGGGACTCTTATTCCCCGCCTTGCCAAATAAAACGTTTTCTTTAAAAAGCCAAACATGTATTGGCGGGAAAGCGTCCAAGAAGAGACTCACTCAGACGTTATTTTAAAGGATCAAGCGTGGAATGGTACTATAACAAGAAAGCATGAATGACAAGGGATATAATGTCGGATTGGTTGATAAAATTTTACCGAAAAAAATGCAAAGGCAAAACGGAAATGTACTTTTATTTTTGGATAATATATTCTGAATCTACCAAACAATTGGAGAAATCCACAAATGTTGTAAGAGTCTTGATTTAGATTGTTGCTGCATGGAAACAAAACAAATCCAAGACCATCAATAACTGCTTCCGCAAAGCTGGATTCGACGAAATTCTCGAGGAAAACGTTGACTACGATAGTGAAGATGATGTGCCATTATCGGAATTATGTAGAAACATCAATGTATTCTCTTCCGACTTAACTTCATATTCAGAAATTGATGAAAGTTTATTCACGGAAAATCCTAACATAAGTGTACGTGAGTGCATCAGTGAATTTCAAAATAGTGAGAACGGTCAGATTTCATCTGGCAGTGCTGATGAAGAAATTATTTCTTCCAATATTAAGAACATTAAGGAAGCATATAAAATGTTAAGGGATATTGAAAACTTTTGTATGTTATCTGGAGATTCTGTTTTAGGGGAAAAAATCTCAGAAGTTGCGTCCAAAACAGAATCCCAAATTATTAAAAATAAATTAACTAGTTTAATACAAACAACACTTGATAATTTTTTTAAATATAAAATTTTTATAAAGTAGAACTGTATCAAACTGTATATGTAGGTAGTATAATAATTTATATTAGGTAGTACATTTTGATTATATGCATATATGTATTTAAAAGATGTTGGTGTATACGCAGTAACAATTGTATTAATAATTTGTACTAAACATATTCTTTTTTTACTTAAAAGTACAATATTTTTTTAAATAAAATTACATTGGTATTTAACTCCCCAAAACGGACACCTCTATACAACGGACAGTTTCTGTGGCACGGCTACTGTCCGTTGTTGAGCGATTTCACCGTACTTAAGTAACATTTATTTCTATGCGGTGGAATCGTGCGCACCTATGCTCATCATTGCCCTCACGCGGTTGTTGCCATATTTTTCGTTATTATATACAAAATAAAAAATACTAAAACTCTGTCTCATAATCACATAAGCTTTGCAATAAAATAGCCAAAGCTAGGACGAGGCAGGCAGGACTCGGTTTGAGCAAAAAGATTAAACCGAGTTCTACCTTGTTTCGGTGAAACAAGACAAAAAAATGACGAAATGAACAAACAACTAACAACAAATATAATTAAAATTAGTGAAAACTATTTAAGGTAAAATTATTTAGTATATGAAACTTGACCTACTATAAAAAACGATATGGTGGACCGTATTAGGAACGCCATCCAAAGTATTTCTATAGCAAAAGTGAAGGCTGCCGTCTAATCGTCACAGGAAAGATTCCTACTTGGTATTGACAATGACGGCCGACATTTCGAGCATTTGCGAAAGTAGTTTTCAGTAATTTTCAATATATCGACACCTACTCGGCAAAAGGGCCTAACCGACAAAATTGGTCAAAATGAGTTATTAGCATCACCATGTAAGCGTTTCTTTTAAATGTGTTCAGATTATTTGTTGCGTTTAGATTGACAAACAAAAATCTTTTTTGGCTTTTTCGCAACTGAATAAAAATATTTAACTTTAAATTAATTGAAGCAAATATTTAATATAATTACATACCTCAACATGTAGACTAGTCTGTCTACGGAATGTTTCGATACATAGTATAAACAATATTATTTAAGCAAGCATATGCAATTATATTATTTACCTTAAGTTTTTATAGACACATAGTAGTAATACTTTCATCCTAACGGGACTCATCAGTGCGCCGATCGTAAGAGAGAAACATTAAATTAAATAATAGAAAAGAGTTGATTTTAAAATTTGTCAATTTGTTTGACATGTGACCTAGATATGAAAAAAATGATAGTTTGCAGCCATCTATAATGTTATTTTTAAATGTATTTTAAATATGATATACGAATTTTTTATTATAATCGATATGCCGTCTACAACGAAACCTTATACGAAGGAGGCACTTAAAGCGGCTACTGTTTTTTGTGGGGCGAAACAAATGGAGAGAGAGGATGCTACAAAATCTCCACAATCCTTGATAAGTACTTGAACATACTTGATGAGAGGAGATCTCATCATACTATTGCCCTGTATTGTGAATTATGTGCTGGTCAAAATAAAAATGGGGCTGTTATGTCATGCTTTTTTTGTTTTTAACATTTTCAATAACCCTCGACTTTTTGGTACCAGGCCATACCTATATGCAGGTTGATAGTATGCATGCAATAATAGACATTATTCCAAAACGATATCATGCTGAGTACAATTCGTTTATTCATTCAGAAAATGTGAATTTAGTATTAGATGAAACAGATGGAGAAGACGAAGTAACGTGTAACAAAATTTAAGAAAATGTTTATCTTTAAATTAGAATTTTGGGTTCACTAAATAATTTACATAAGTTTTTACATTAAAATATAATATTTTAAGTTGTTATCCATGCATTTTTTATCTAAAATAAAAAATCAAAAAAACATTAAATATATTTTTTATTTTTGGGCAAAAAAATCCTAAGCTAATGGGCCTAACCCACATACTCTACAAATTCTAAATTAAGTCGGAAAAGGTAAAAAGACCTAACCAGCACTTTTTTATATTTTAGCAAAATTATAGATACTACCACAAAAATATTTTGAAACCTAAATACTATTTACTTTTTGTAAAAAGCAAAAATTAAAATTTTACAATATTTTGTCATTCCTGTTAAATTTAACTTTTGAGGGTTAAGTGTCGATATTTGTTGTTGGTTTATTGTTATTGGTTAGTTCATTTCCTCGGTTTTCTTTGGTTGTTTGACTGAAGCAAGGTAGAACTCGGTTTAATCTTTTTTCCCAAACCGAGTCCTGCCCTGCGCCGCCCTAGCTTTAAGGAATTTTACTACTTTTTGTTTTGTTCCTTTGTTAAGTTTTGTTCTTTCCAGTGATGCAAGATTACTAAAGTTTCTATTCTTGACCTTGTTTTTTTCCAGTTTTCTGGTTTTCCTAATATTTTAGAATTAATTGAAATGAGAGATAAATAATTTCCACTCTGCCATTGTCACTTTTTCTCCTCTAAAAATGGAATTGTGATATAAAAGTTATAGGGTACCATTTAATTTTTTTGAAAAAATCAGCATTATTTGGAGAATTCCGAAACAACGCCATCTAGTGACCACTAACAAAGTCAATACGGAACAGTTTATGGCTCCACGAGTAGAGCAAAAGAAGCATTTTTTGTGACACCAAGTTGAATAAAATCACTTCATCCAAAACAGAGATATCTACATCAATAATATGGTACCATGGTGCTATATTATTATACGATATAGTAATATGGACCATGGACTGTCTTTTCGGTTCAAATCTTGTAATACATTTTTATGCACTAGCTAAAATGGAGCTTGTCCGATGATGAGGCCGGAAAGTAGCCCCAGGAACTCCTCAACATAACATAAGTACTATTAAAATTTAATATTAAACAGATGGATACAAACAAGTGAAGATATTATGGAAAGACAGACCATGGTTCATATTACCATAGCGTATATATATTAACACACGTACGAAGAAAGCAAGTTAAATAAAAGCTTTTAAAAAGCGCTGGGTAGCCTAGTGGATAAGGGTGAGGATAAGTTACATAGCAGGCGAAAGGATCTTATCGACCCTCCGTTGCTAATATTGTAGCTTACACCTACATTATACTTATACAAGCATATTCAACTCTTTTATTGTACTTGAGAAGGTTTCTCCCAGGTCCTCTGGCATTAAGATATCAGTGGCGAATATAGAGAACTTGATCTTGTTGGGCCGTTTGGTCATCCTCCACAGACGAACGACAATCGGATATTTGTTCAAGCCCCATTCTGTGCATCTAATTTCTTAAAACATAGTGACCAATGTAAGCCCTACTCGAATTTAAATCTCTACTCAAACCAACGCGGAACCGCAGGAGCGATTGCGTTCGTCAGAGCAGCAGGACTTTAATTCCTGCTCCCGTTGCCCCACGTTGGTCTGATTACCTTAATTCCGATAGGACACCGAATAAAATCCTTTATGTAAAACAAACCTGCTGCTATATACTTGAAACAGGGAGCGCGTTCTCTAAAAGAACTCTTTGTTTCAAGAATGCGGCAGCAAGCTGACTGATAGGATAGTTTTTATCCAACTTTTGCCTTTAAATAATCTCCTTGTTTTATTTTAGATGGAAAGGTACAACATCGATGGAATCGATTATTGCAGCGGTGGCAAACAATATTGTTAAGACCGAGGATGCTGAATTGGTGAGTTAAATTATATATTTTATATGTATATAGACATATATATATATATATATATATATATATATATATATATATATATATATATATATATATATATATATATATATATATATATATATATATAAAAGAAAAATTAAAACAGTTAGAAATTCCGGAAAATTACCAACTGATATCACTTGATGTTGTTTCCCTGTATACCAGCGTTCCAATCTCATTGGCTACCAGAATAATTAAAAAGAAATGATCTGAAATAAAAAAATACACAGATATTCCTCAAGATGAATTTCTTAAAGCAGTAGAATTAACACTAAATTCTACATATTTTATATACGAAGATCAGTTATATAAACAAATAGAAGGTTGTGCTATGGGAGCATCTATATCAAGCGTCGTTGCCCAAATAGTTATGGAAGATTTAGAGGAGACTGTTCTAAGTAATGTGGAATTTAATATACCATTTTTTTATCGTTATGTCGATGATTGTATTACTGCAATCCCATCTGGCCAAACAGAAATTATTTTAAAGCAATTTAATCAATACCATAAAAGACTACAATTTACAACTGAAAGCGGAGAGAACAACAAAATCAATTTTTAGACCTAACATTACATCATATAGGAAATCAAATTAAAACGGAATGGTATACAAAACAAACTTGGTCCTCTCGATACCTAAATTTCAGCTCCTGTCACCCAATGTCTCAAAAAAAATCTGTAATTATTGGTCTGGCAGATCGGGCAATTAAGCTGTCCGACTCTGAATTCAGAGAACGAGCAATTAAAAAGGCTAAAGCAGCATTAAATCTAAATCAGTACCCTAAAAAATTAGTAAATAAATTATTCAAAAGCAGAATACATAAATATTACAATTCTGAAAATGCCATTATTACATCAAATCTACCTAAAACAAAATACATTTCTCTGCCTTTCATAAATGGTTTATCCCAGCAATTTCAAAACCTTTTTAAAAAATATAACATCACGACAAGTCACAAAGCCTATAACTTATTATCAAAGAACTTCAGCAACTTAAAATCAAAAACGCCAATTAATAAAAAAAGCAATATAGTCTATCAGATCCCTTGCAATAATTGTAACGGTGTTTATATTGGACAAACAAGCCAATACTTAGAAAATAGACTGAAAAGTCACAAATTTGATAAAAAGAACAGCACCGCATTAACACACCATGAGATGTCCAAAAAACATACTTTCAACTACGAACAAGTGAAAGTATTAAAATCCGAACCTCAGTTGAAAAAAAGAGAATTAATTTGAGATGGCTGAAATTCAAAAAAACAAAAACGCCATAAATGACAAAAAAGACATAAACAACCTAAATAACTGTAACTGTAACAGTGTTCGCTCAGTCGCTTGTAATTTGTCTGTAATAAACGTCCACAATATTTTTAAAATGTAAATTAAATATGTGTAGTATATGTCAGATATGTGGATTATGTATACTTTTTATTCAACTATTTTACGTTCTATGGTAAGTCCTAAATTTTTAATACTTTATAAACTTAAAAAAATAGTGCTAAACAAATTTTAGGTTTGAAAAAGACCAAAACTATGGTCGAAACGTCAGCTTAGAAACGAAATATATGTTTAAAAATATGTACTAATTTTGTTGTTAATGTATTGACCTCAAACCAAGAAAAATTAGGATATAATATATATATATATATATATATATATATATATATATATATATATATATATATATATATATATATATATATATATATATATGTATATATATATATATATATATATATATATATATATATATATATATATATATATATATATATATATATATATATATATATATATATATATATATATATATATATATATATATATATATATATATATATATATATATATATATATATATATATATATATATATATATATATATATATATATATATATATATATATATATATATATATATATATATATATATATATATATATATATATATATATATATATATATATATATATATATATATATATATATATATATATATATATATATATATATATATATATATATATATGTATATATATATATATATATATATATATATATATATATATATATATATATATATATATATATATATATATATATATATATATATATATATATATATATATATATATATATATATATATATATATATATATATATATATATATATATATATATATATATATATATATATATATATATATATATATATATATATATATATATATATATATATATATATATATATATATATATATATATATATATATATATATATATATATATATATATATATATATATATATATATATATATATATATATATATATATATATATATATATATATATATATATATATATATATATATATATATATATATATATATATATATATATATATATATATATATATATATATATATATATATATATATATATATATATATATATATATATATATATATATATATATATTCATCCTATAATATATATATATATATATATATATATATATATATATATATATATATATATATATATATATATATATATATTATATACATTCATCCTAAACTCGCTCTTTGGTAATATCGCGTATACTGATTTAAATTTTATTATTTTTAAACAAATAACCCATCGTTGGAATAAAAGGGACGGGTGGGGCTTACCTTAGTTATATTATGTCCTAATACATTTTATTTAACAGATCTATATCTTTTTTGTCATTTATGGCATGCCTTTTTTTTTATTTCTATCGACTCGTAAATTTCCCTTTTCTTTTTCCTAATTCCGTTTTTAAAATTTTTGTTTAGTCAAAATCGAAAGTGTGATTATTTTGTGGTGCGTGTTTTGATAATGCAGTTTGGTTTTTTTTTGTCACACACATGATTATGTGGTACCTGGAAGTGTTTTACGTTTTCCTTAAAATGCGAGAAATCTTTAACATATAATTATTTGTTGTTTATTACTCTCGAAATTATATTTTTTAAGAAGCTCGACAAAGATGTGTAAGGGGATTGAATGCAAGATACAATAGGACGAAGAGGAATTCCCTCTTTATGTAGTTTGTGGAGCCCGTAAATTTTTGGTGGGAGAGCATTATATATTTTTAGTTTTGAAGCAGTATCAGGTGAAATATAACCTTTTTTATTCCACTTCTCTATGAATTCGTTATTTTTTTTTATATCGTCTGGTTGGATCGATTTTGAATTGTTTATACGTTGTGGTGTCATTTAGTAAATTATTTATTTTGTTATCATATTCCTGTGTATCCGTATGACAGTTTTATTTGATTTATCAGGTTTTAAAATAGTCAAATTGGGATGTTCTTTTAAGAAGGATTTAGTTTTTTTAATTTTATTATTCAGTTCTTTATTTTCAAATTTATTATTTTTGTTTTTAAAATTCGTTAAAATATTGTAACTTTTAGTTCTTAATTCGTCTTTTGTTGAGGTGTTAAGGTTAGAAATAGAGGTTTCTAAGTTGCAAATTATATCAGGAATGGGTATATCTTTTGAGTGTAGGAACAGGAACCGCAAGTTTGGTCCTAAACTTAAAATGTCGTTAGCATATTCAGGAATTTCAATGTTTGTTAGGTTTTCCACTCAAGATTTTGTGTGTTTGAGGTGCTTTTGTTTGATTTTACTGCGAGTCAGTTTATTTTATTTATATTTCGTTCCTTACATTTTTGCATTTTTGACAAAAGTTTCGTTTTTACCAAGATTGTATACGAAATCAATATAAATAAGGTTCAATTGTCTTTTTTTCAATATATGGAATATTTTCCTTTCCAAAAATCTCTTATTGAAACTTTCATTTTCTAGCGTTTTAGCACAAAAACTACATATTTCAAACTTTGCCTACCTTAAAGTTGCTAATACGTTATAATTTTCCGAAGCCTGCTTAAATAAAAAAACATGTTATTGCTACAAGTACGTGCCATGTAAGATTCACGTACAATGCCACTAAATAAGCAATAAAATAGATATTAATTGAAATATTTAAAACAAGTAATACAACAAAACAGTTTTACTGACGTTTTGCCAAAATCACATTTGGCATTTTCGAAGCTTTCTTTCTCGCGTCCGAATAGAGACTGAAGTGTTGGTAACTACGACGCTTCCTTTTACGCCCCCACCCGGGGCCGAAGGTTATATCTGAGCGGCCGTTGGTCGTTATTTATGTTTTCCGGATGGTGCTGTTGTTGCGCTAATTGCGTTTGATTTTTTGTGATTTTAGATTTGTCGATTATCCTCTTCCATACTGCTGATAGTTTTAATGATTCGTCCCTTTTATACAAGTCAACTTGTTTTTCAATTTCTATTGCTTCTCGGATAATTCTGGTCTTATAATGTTCTATATAAAAAGAAGTAGGCGGACGAGTGTTGTTTTTATTGTGATCGAGAAATAAAAGGAAATCAAGTGTCTGTAGAGTGTTCACAGTACTGTTCCTGGATAAACAAGGGCTGCCGAGAATCGGGAAAGTGGAGTACGAAAAAAATCTGTGCTTCATGTAAAAAAACGAAATCACATAACTGGTCATGTAAAAATTGCAAAAATAATGAAGTTAGGCGTATATCCATCGGAATGAGCGGTGACTCCTTGACCACAGGTCGACGAAGTTCACCTACCCCCTTAGCATTCGTCAATAATAAAGAAATGGACGGTTGCCGTGAAGTTGGCGAGTTATAAAAAACTACAATCTCCGGAGAAGTAGCTACTCCAATAGATGATTCAAATGAGGTTATTCTAAAAAAGCTAATAGCGGAACTTTTAAAAAAGAGTAATACCACAAATAATGACGTTTTAGCCATACTCTCAAATGATGTGGAGATCCTTCTAGAGCAGAATAACATACTTCAGTCTGCCCTGAATGAGATCAAAATAGCTCAGAATAACAAAAATGAAAGAAAACACACTTATTGAGCTTGAAAATGAAATGCAAAACCTAAAAGTATACCCCAATATACCTCCTCTGAACTACTGCCAAATAAGCAACAAAATATGCTTGAAGAAATTCAAGAAAGAAATGTTAGAGTAAAGGAGATAATAATCTTTAATATTGTGGAAAGCTCCTCAAAGGTAACAAGTGATCGTATAAATCATGACAAAGCACACACTGTAGAAATACTTGATAAACTAGAAGTCCGGACTGCTGGTGACTTTAAAGTCCTGAGAATGGGCCGTGTGGGACAGAGGCCAAGAACAATGAAAGTATGCTTCTCTGAGGCAGACTATGGAAGCAGGTGCCTCAAAAACAAGCATAAAATTAGGGACTGCCGCTTTCAAATCAAGGCAGACGCTGATGCAGAGAAACCAGATTAAAGCATTTTATGCTTAACTTAACAGACGAAAGAAGGAGGAGAAGAAAACTTATTAATCAGATATAGAAATGGCAACCCATTTATTGCCAAAATTTCATAAAAATCTACCCGACAGATCCAAGAGCACCGAAGTGAAGAGGACTCAAAAAACGATTAAATAACTTAACAGTAATCTATATAAATGCACGTAGTGCACGATGTAAGTTGACACCTCTAAAAACTGATAAAAAATACAACCAAATCTGCATTGGTCTATTGGATTTTGGATTTGGAAACAAATTGTAGACAGTATAAATGGGAATCAGAGTGGTTTTCCTGCCAACTTCGAAGAAATCTGTATTCCAAATTCACTATTCCTAGAGGAAACAAATTGTTCTGAAATGTTGGAAGTAATTAATAAATTCAATAAACAGTCCTCTCCAGGACATGATAATATTAATACCAAAGACATTCTAACTTTAAAAAATTCAATAGTGCCTATATTAGTAGAATTAACAAATCAAGCATTTGAAAATGGTAACTTTCCAGATGTACTCAAGGTTGGAAGAGTAACATCAATACATAAATCAGGATCTACTGCGAAAATTGAAAACTA
Source organism: Kuschelorhynchus macadamiae (assembly GCA_030620095.1). Classification (NCBI taxonomy): domain Eukaryota; kingdom Metazoa; phylum Arthropoda; class Insecta; order Coleoptera; family Curculionidae; genus Kuschelorhynchus; species Kuschelorhynchus macadamiae. The sequence continues at coordinate 1,350,061 of JAUTXW010000282.1, forward strand.
CCGCCCAATAACTATAATTTCAATCCTGTCAAAAATATTAGAGTTGATTTTTAAAAAGCGACTTATATCTTTTATTGTCAAATATGTCGGTTATGATCAATATCAGTACGGGTTCCAAGAACAGAGTAGCACACTTGGTGCAACTGTGGACTTTGTCAGTAACATCTCTACCGCACTGGACAACAAAAAACTTGCTGTGGCAGTTCTGGTAGACTTAAGTAAAGCATTCGATGTGGTAGACCATGATATCCTCTTAAATAAATCAGAAAAAGTGGGGGTAAGAGATAAAGCATTATCGTTTTTAACTTCCTATCTTACTAATAGAGAACAATATACCACAGTAAATTCAATTTGTAGTAGCACCAAACATATTAACTGCGGCGTGCCCCAGGGCTCAATCCTGGGCCCCCTTCTTTACTCTCCACGTGTCAGAATCTTGGCAAAGTCTGGAATCGTTGGTAGATATTTTATGTTCGCCGATGATGTGGCCATAGTCTTCAGCGACACTGATTTTTTGAATTTGCAAACTTTAATAAATAATGATCCTGATCTTTACTGTTCCTGGCTATTGAAAAATAAATTAAAAATTAACACTAATAAAACTACAAACTTGATTTTTCACAGAAAAAGATAAATATTACACCAATAAATATAAATATTGACGGAGCTGTTATTGAGAGAGTCCACAGTGGAAAATACTTGGGACTGATCGTCAATGACAGATTAAATTGGGGACAACACATTGAACATATAAAGAACGGGGTCATTCGCGTGATTGAAGCATTATATAGATGTCGCGATTATTTACAACATTCTTCTTTGCATCTAACCTACGATGCTTACTTTCTCTCTGTGTTCAGATACCTCATACCACTCTGGGGCACATGTGGAATGACCTTGTTCAATAAAGCAGAGAAACTACAAAATAAAATTGTAAAAATTTTATTCAATCTTGATTATAGGACTCCAACTGAAATGATATATAAAACTACAGGTATTTGGAGGATGAGAGATATTTTAGAAATGGAACAGGCTAAGTTTATTTATAAGGTCACAAATAATATACAAAAATGTAACACCCAATTTAACTTTGTAAATCAGATTCATGATCACGTTACGCGAAGCCAGGGGAAAGTATTTTTGAACAATCCAAGAACCAATGTAGGTGTAAATAATCCATTTACTCAGTGCATAAGGAGTTTTAATTTGTTACCTGAAACAGTAACTGGAAGTTATGGTTTGCGACCGTTCAAGAATGGTTTCACTAAAAATAAGTTTAGGTCGTGATAAGACAGGGATGTTAGCAAAATATTTATTAATTATATATGTTCCATTACCAGCAACATTTAGCTGCTTCGGGACAAATTGGCTGCAGGACTGTTTGTGTGAGACTTAAAATAAAAGTTAATGTGATCAATATAAGGGAAACAAAATGTAATTATTTGATTCTCGTAATATATTATTGTCTTAAAAAAATATTGGCAATCTCCCTACACCCCTCGAAATTTATTTTGTGGCCGGTTTCCTGATGATGTAAGAATATAGCTGAGGTTGTTTGTTTCTGATACTGATTTTACGCTCTTCCACTCTTGCTGATATTCGCCTGTTAGGTTGCCCCACGAACATTTTTTCAGTTCTGCCACGTAATGCTGTATACTCCGTGGTTTTCCAGTTTTATTTCATCTTTTGGGTTTCCAAGTAGTTTACTTATAATTGTTTATGGCTTGTGTATTATTTGTATGTTGTGTTTCTTAAGAATTCTTCCGATTCTGCCTGTTGTGCCTTTAACATATGGTAAACTACTTGTTGCTTTCCCGGTTCATAATTGTTGTTCGAACCCTGGGCATTAATAACTTTCTATATCTATGGTGCGATGCGAGAAGCATATTGAAATTGAAAAACAAGGTGATTTGAATAAAAGGGACGAATCATTAAAACTACCAACAGTATTGAAGACTATAATCGACAAATCTAAAATCATTAAAAATCAAGCGCAACAACAACAGCACCCTCCGGAAAACATAAACCACGGCCCAGCAACCGCTCAGATATAACCTTCGGACCCGGGTGGGGTTATAAAAGGAAGCGTCGCAGTTACCAACACTTTCAGTCTCTATTCGGACGCGACAAAAGAAACGTCAGCAATACTGTTGTTTTCAGAACGACAGTAGTGACCGGGTGTATGTATATATATATATATATAGTAGAAAATGGATTCTTTGGGATGACCGCTAAAGCAATGGAATTTGGCTAACCGTAGACACGTGTTTCTGACTTAAGGTCTTCATCAGTACAGTCAACTAGTTGAAAGACAAGTACAACTAGCGCCAAAATGAATACACAAAACAATACCAGAGTCACCAACAGGAGCAAAACCGACATTTGTGATTACCAAGAGAACATCCGAAATCTTCGCCGGACTTGATACTCTATTTACCACGGAGCAGCATATAGCCACCTGTGGCGAAACTCATGACCCAAGAGTAGTAAATCAAAAGTAGAAAATATATAACGCGGTAAGAACTAGTATATAGTAGAAAATGGATTCTTTGGGATGACCGCTAAAGCAATGGAATTTGGCTAACCGTAGACACGTGTTTCTGACTTAAGGTCTTCATCAGTACAGTCAACTAGTTGAAAGACGAGTACAACTAGCGGCAAAATGAATACACAAAACAATACCAGAGTCACCAACAGGAGCAAAACCGACATTTGTGATTACCAAGAGAACATCCGAAATCTTCGCCGGACTTGATACTCATTTACCACGGAGCAGCATATAGCCACCTGTGGCGAAACTCATGACCCAAGAGTAGTAAATCAAAAGTAGAAAATATATAACGCGGTAAGAACTAGTATATAGTAGAAAATGGATTCTTTGGGATAACCGCTAAAGCATTGGAATTTGGCTAACCGTAGACACGTGTTTCTGACTTAAGGTCTTCATCAGTACAGTCAACTAGTTGAAAGACGAGTACAACTAGCGCCAAAATGAATATACAAAACAATACCAGAGTCACCAACCAGTTCTACTATATACTAGTTCTTACCGCGTTATATATTTTCTACTTTTGATTTACTACTCTTGGGTCATGAGTTTCGCCACAGGTGGCTATATGCTGCTCCGTGGTAAATAGAGTATCAAGTCCGGCGAAGATTTCGGATATTCTCTTGGTAATCACAAATGTCGGTTTTGCTCCTGTTGGTGACTCTGGTATTGTTTTGTGTATTCATTTTGGCGCTAGTTGTACTCGTCTTTCAACTAGTTGACTGTACTGATGAAGACCTTAAGTCAGAAACACGTGTCTACGGTTAGCCAAATTCCATTGCTTTAGCGGTCATCCCAAAGAATCCATTTTCTACTATATACTAGTTCTTACCGCGTTATATATTTTCTACTTATATTTACTACTACATATTATATGGCAACACGGTCATGCAGAGCTCGAAAAATTTCAGACTCACGTAAATTCAATCCACCCCAGAATACAATTTACTCTAGAGCTAGAGGAAAACAACAAACCAGCATTTTTAGATGTGTTGGTCACAAAACTACATAACGGACATTTCGAATGCACCGTGTATAGAAAACCGACACATAGAGACAGATATTTAAATGCAAAATCACATCATCACCCAGCACAAATTCAAGCTGTGGCAAATACTCTAATATCTAGATCCGTGCGACTAACTGAAACACAGACGAGACAAAACGAACTTAAGGTAGTATCTAGTGCTTTAAAGAAAAATGGCTACACAAATCGCACCATAGAGAAAGCTATTAATGCACAGGTTTCCCGAACAACGAACAACAAAAAATATGAGCCGGGAAAGCAACGAGTAGTCTTACCATATGTAAGGGGCACAACAGACAAGATCGGAAGAATTCTGAGGAAACACAACATACAAACAATACACAAGCCACAAACAACTATAGGTAAACTACTCGGAAACCCAAAAGATAAAATCAAACTGGAAAACCACGGAGTGTACAGCATTCCGTGCCAGGACTGTGAGAAGTTGTACGTAGGGCAAACTAACAGGCGAATATCAGCAAGAGTGGAAGAGCATAAACTCAGCATCAGAAATAAACAAACAACCTCAGCTTTATTCCTACATCATCAGGAAACCGGCCATAAAATAAATTTCGATGGGTGTAGGGAGATTGCCAATATAGAACATTATAAGACCTGAATAATCCGAGAAGCCATAGAAATTGAAAAACAAGGTGATTTGAATAAAAGGGACGAACCATTAAAACTACCAACAGTATGGAAGACAATAATCGACAAATCTAAAATCGCAAAAACTCAAGCGCAGTTAGCGCAACAACAACAGCACCATCCGGAAAACATAAATAACGACCAACGCCTGCGCAGATATAACCTTCGGCCCCGAGTGGGGGTATAAAAGGAAGCGTCGCAGTCACCAACACTTCAATCTCTATTCGGACGCGAGAAAGAAAGCTTCGAAAATGCCAAATGTGATTTTGGCGAAACGTCAGCAAAACTGTTCTTTTCAGAACGACAGTAGTGAACGGATGTACACCCGGAATGAAAACACATTGTATTTTTCCATCCGTGAAGGAGTAAAAATCAACACATATATATATATATATATATATATATATAAAACTATATATATATATATATATATAAAACTATATATATATATATATATATATATATATATATATATATATATATATATATATATATATTGAAATTATTTGACAAGAAATCAGCACCCTTGAAAAACGGTATTTTTCGCAATCTCATTTATGAAAGTCACTACATTTTGTTAAAATTTGGCACTGTGTTTTTTTAATTCTGCTAAACAAAGATCTAAGATGAGAAATTTTAAAAAGTCGCTAACAATTTCTGAAAATCGTAACTCTTTTTCCGGGGGAGACGCAGGTAGGGACAAAAAAGAAAAATAATCCAATGTACAATGAAGAGCAAATGAATAAAGGAGTTAATCACAAAAACTATCATTTTCAGAAGTTTTATTAACATATTTGTTTTTCTTGCAGCTATCAAATATTTTAGCAGACCATGACGCAGATTCTGATATTGGAAAAGCAGTTGCTAGTGGTCTATTAAAAGCACAAGCTAATTATGAGTGGATAGAAGCCTTTGGTACAGAACTGACTAGTGTTATAGTGTACAACGGCGATGATGTTCCGACCACTACAACAGTTGAGACCACCACTGATACGGTAACTAGTCCAGAGCCTAGTGGGACCAGACAAAATTACAGAATACCTGAAATAGCTAGTATCTTAGTTTTTTCGCTATTTTTAATTTCAAATTTTAAATAGATTTCAAATAACAGATCCATTCGTTGTTCGAAGATTAATTTGACCCTCCCTTAGAGGTCGGTTTTTTGTTTTAACGGACAATATGTTTTATTTTTATAAAAGTTTATAGTAATGCAATATAATAATTTTCTTAATATATATTTGATTTTCCATTGTTTAATTAGCAAGAAAATATATTTCAAAGACCGAATATATTTCGAATACACGGTCGCTCATGCACTTCTATAATTTCGCCACATCAATCGCTCGTGACGTCGTTTAATCGTAATATTAGCAGGCACACAATTTGACTCGGCGTTGCCAGAAGCTGAACAAAATTATGTTTTAAAGAGACAAATAGGACTGCTGACTAAGAGCGCCATAAAACGAGCTATAAAAACCTGTCGACTAATAGCGCAAAAAAACAATCTATAAACGAACGTAGGCACTTAGCCAGAAATTCAGTTTGGGGGGGCGGCCAAACCAGAAATTCATTTCGAGGGGGATACAAACTGTCAAAATGCATGCCTATATCAACACATTTTCAAAATTTCGGGTAGGAGGGGGGTCCAAACGAAGTTCGAAACAGTAAAAGCACCTGCGCTAGAAGTAATGCACAGTAACAGTATCTCAACTAGAAGTTTTATTTACTGTATCATACTTTTCTCCGAGTGTCACTGAAATTGTGTTCAATACGGCACTAAACTGGTTCACTGCCTTGGATTTACTGACGCCAACCACGTCAGTAAACCTATTACTTTAGTGCCTTATTAAACAACTATAGACTAGTTTATTTTAAAATAAAAGAGAACCAATAATGGCCAAAATTTTAATTAGCATGTTTAAAAAAAGACACAAACAGTAAAAAAGGAAGCAGATACTAGAGCTCAGTTTAAATATTTACAATTATTTGAAAAATTCGTAATTAAACACATACACCTATTATTTTTTAGATTTATTAAAACCAGTAATTAACGCATTTAGGAAGCGTATGAAGATTTCTACTTCTCTTCGCTGAAAGTCCATTGGTGTTTCTATCAGCCACATGAGCACTTCTTATCATACTGGATTACTGGTCTTTCTTCTCGGCACAGTAGTTGGTTGGACAGATATTTTTACACCATATCGCAAAGCATTTTTTTTTTACTGAAATGCATTCTATAAGCCGCTGACTAGACTATTTTCAGTCTTGTCATACTTATTTTTAGTACTCAAGAATTGTTTTACGGCTGGACAAAATGCAGTAGGATATTCATAAATTTATTTGTAATATAGTGTTTCTTCCATTCTTCTTTTATGTCATTTATTTCTTGGGGAGATTGTACATCAGAAAGTTTTCTGGCAATCCTCTTCCTTCCATGTTATTTCTTATATTACTTCCCTCGTAAAAGGAAAGTATTATAATCGTGAAAAAAATGACCCTTCGGGATTTTTTTAGACCTTTACGTTTCAGGGTTCCTAGATGCCGAAAAACTTATGTTCTCAATTCCGTCGGTCTGTTTGTACCCGATTGCAAATTTTGGACAAAAATTATGGGTCAATGGGAATGACCTGGTAACATTTTAGCAAAAATCCAATATGGCCAAACAAAATGGAGGCTTAATGAAATGTTAAAAAACTATATTATTAAAAAACTACTTACCCAATTTATCTCAAATTTTACATTAAAATTTAAAGGAATCAACTGGTAAATTTTGGTACTCCAAGATGACGAAATAAAATGGCGGCTTAATAAAATATTTAAAAATTTACCCTGAAAGAACTACTTAATGAATTGATTTAAAATTGAGTGCCATAACTAATCGTGGTATAGTGATGAACAGTAAACTCAAGATGACGGAATAAAATGGCGTTCAAAAAATCTTCACATTAGCGTCCCTAGATACCAAGAAATCAATTCCGTCGGTTTGTCTGTCGGCGTGTCTGTCTGTTTGTCAGTTCGCGGCAAAACCGACTAAACGGATTAACTTATTAACAAGTTATGGGTCACATGTGGATGACCTGGTAATATTTTGGTAGAAATCTAACATGCTGGAACAAGATGGTGGCCTACTAAAACGTTAAAAAAACTATTACTGAACAAAATAATTATCTAATTTGCCTAAAATTTTGGACAAAAATCAAGTTTAACATAGAAATGAACTGGTAACATTTTGGTATTAATCCAAGATAGCAAAATAAAATAGCAGCCTAATGAAATATTTAAAAAATCGGCTTGAAAAACTGCTTAATAAATTAATTTCAAAGTTTGTGTTTGTGCATGCATTAAATGTGTTATAGAGATAAAATGGTAAAGTTGGGATACGAATTTAAGATGACCAAACAAAATGGCGGCCAGATACTTTTTTTTTAAATCAAGGTAAAAAGTTCTTATTTTATCGACTTTAAAGTTTGCAAAAAAGTTATTTATTTAACAATTCACAGATTAATATTTTATAATGATGTCTCTGTCTCTAGCAGTCTAGCGTTCGTGTCGATTCTAGTACGTTCGCGTAGCGCAGGTGTCGTTACCGGTTACTAACATAAAATTTGGGATGCCGAAGTTGAACGGAGTTTCTAGCACGAGTGCTGTTACTACAAATTAATACAGATACCGCACTTTCGTTCGGTGCGCAAATCATCACATAACCTCAATTTGGGCGGAGATTCTATCAACTCAGCAGCATTGGGTCGGCCGGAGACTGGTATTATTGTTTCAGACGTAGTCGTGTAAAGTGTACATTAAATTTAAATATTTAAAGACTTTATTAGATATTATTATAAAAAATAATATCAAAATATGAACACTTCTAGAAAAGTTAGTGGTATGGTTTGTGCTGGCAAACACTGCAAAATTACAAGCTACAATTCATCTCATAGCTTTTTTGGATTTCCCATGGATATAAGAAGATAAGTTTTTTTTTTATGTTATATAGCTTATAATAATAATTTGTAAAAGCTTTAAGACAGGTGCTAAAACAGCTCTAAATACGTCGTAGCCTACGCTATACTAATTCATATTTTAAAAACAACTAAATAAATTTCGTTACTAATTGTGTACGTGTTTTGGGAGCCGTCGACACTAAAAGTGAAGTTGTGGAAATTACAGACAAAGTAGCGATCGAACGATCGATATGCGAAGTAAGTGAGAACGTTTACATCCCATTTCTTCCGTGCCATCGCGTTATTAAATGTAGGGATTTTTCGATATCGCGTTTTTAATTCAGGGATTTTCGAAACTGTAAACTGATTTCGAAATTCTGAAACTAGTGTTATTCACATCAACCAGTTTAACGTTTACGTAGTTGACAAACTCATTTTTCTGGTCCTCTGAAGGAACAAATATAGTCTTAAATATGTACTTTACATATTAATATTTCTGTTAGTTAAACTGTTTATGCATATTAATTTAATTACTGGTGTCACCTTGTCATACTAGACAAGGTGACATAGCACACCGTGCAGAATTTCTGTAAGGCGAAACGCAGCCGGCTTCGTAGCGTTACCTAATTACTGCAGTTTTATTGGTAAATCTAAGACATTTAAATCTATGTAATAGACATTTTATAGATATTTATTGTGCTGCCACTCAGCGTGTGGCTAATCAAAATTTATTTTTTTTTAATACTTAACCCTAACCATTATCGTTTGTAACATAATTATTTGTTTTAACTAGAATTAAATTTCAATCATTTAAGGGGGGGGGAAAGAAACTTTTTGGGATTCTAAACTGATAATTTGATCTAATTCTTGTTTATATTGTGTAATTTTGTATTTACGTATCCCACATCAAATAATTTAGTTGGGATTTCAGTTAGTATAACTTTAAAATAAATTTAAACTCTTGTTAGGGAAAACTTAATACCTTCACTTCTTGTTGGGATGCTATTAAGCTCCCTGGTGGATGGAATTGAGTTAACAATAATTGTTTTTTGTTCAGTATTCATTTTCTTTTTTTTTTTTGGGGAATTTCTTCACTGAATATATTGTGAATTAAATAATAAAAGTAATTTGTTTCCAACGTGTTGGTTTTCAATTGATCAAGAGTAGTAAGTCTTTACCTATTGATAGTGGTTAGATTCAATGCAACTTTTTTTTTCCAAGTTTTATTTAACTTAAATTAAAACTTGGTGGAGCTCAACTTAAATATTACACCTAACGTAAGAGATTGTAGTATTGAAGTATAGGTAGAGTACCGAGAAAGAAGAATCCGAACCTACCCGACTAGAGCTAGCAATAGTCATCATTAAGAGATAATATTGGGTCGATATTAGGTGAGTGTATTGAGCCTGGTGGCTAACATAACTTACTTATTTACCGCCTTCCATCATATTGGTAAACCATAACATTTCAATTGGGCATCCTTTAAAGGTAGAAATGTTAGAGCATTTTTCTCAGCAGCACAGACCATATGTTGAAAAATCAATATATATATATATATATATATATATATATATATATATATATATATATATATATATATATATATATATATATATATATATATATATATATATATATATATATATTCAGACGAACGGTAGTCGGCCCGTGATTAGTAATAAGCGAATTAATCGGCCTGATCATGAGCTAGTTTAAGATCTTTGACATGAATATATCTAAGCTTTTTACCAGACGGTGCTTTAAGGTCATATACGACCGGTGAGACAACTTTAATTACGGTGTACTGGCCGGAGTATTTGGGAGCTAGCTTTGCCTCTAAACCTTTTAAGGCAGATGAAAGCGGATTTTCACGCTTTAGAACCTTGTCGCCAACATGACACCTCCATTCTCGGTGACGAAGATTGTAGTGATGACTTTGGGTCGTAAAGGCCCTTCCAAGATTGACACGAACCAGCTCATAAGTGTCTCTCAATTTCTGGAGACTGGCGGTATGCAGATCGAGCGGAGGCGGGTCGGCTTCGGTTGCTTTGGGGAGGATCTGCATTTTGTGACTTCCGGTATAATGCTTTCTGAGGGTCCCGTTCACGTCCAAAGTTAAGAAATGTCGGTGAGAACCCTGTAGAGTCATGTCGGGAGGTATTAACAGCGAAGACCAAATCTGGTAGGTGCACGTCCCATTTTCTATGATCGGCTTCACAGAACTGGGCTACCATGGTTTTGATGGTTTTGTAAGAGATTGTAGTATTGAAGTATAGGTAGAGTAACGAGAAAGAAGAATCCGAACCTACCCGACTAGAGCTAGCAATAGTCATCATTAAGAGATAATATTGGGTCGATATTAGGTGAGTGTATTGAGCCTGGTGGCTAACATAACTTACTTATTTACCGCCTTCCATCATATTGGTAAACCATAACATTTCAATTGGGCATCCTTTAAAGGTAGAAATGTTAGAGCATTTTTCTCAGCAGCACAGACCATATGTTGAAAAATCAATATATATATATATATATATATATATATATATATATATATATATATATATATATATATATATATATATATATATATATATATATTCAGACGAACGGTAGTCGGCCCGTGATTAGTAATAAGCGAATTAATCGGCCTGATCATGAGCTGGTTTAAGATCTTTGACATGAATATATCTAAGCTTTTTACCAGACGGTGCTTTAAGGTCATATACGACCGGTGAGACAACTTTAATTACGGTGTACTGGCCGGAGTATTTGGGAGCTAGCTTTGCCTCTAAACCTTTTAAGGCAGATGAAAGCGGATTTTCACGCTTTAGAACCTTGTCGCCAACATGACACCTCCATTCTCGGTGACGAAGATTGTACTGATGACTTTGGGTCGTAAAGGCCCTTCCAAGATTGACACGAACCAGCTCATAAGTGTCTCTCAATTTCTGGAGACTGGCGGTATGCAGATCGAGCGGAGGCGGGTCGGCTTCGGTTGCTTTGGGGAGGATCTGCATTTTGTAACTTCCGGTATAATGCTTTCTGAGGGTCCCGTTCATGTTCAAAGTTAAGAAATGTCGGTGAGAACCCTGTAGAGTCATGTCTGGAGGTATTAACAGCGAAGACCAAATCTGGTAGGTGCACGTCCCATTTTCTATGATCGGCTTCACAGTACTGGGCTACCATGGTTTTGATGGTTTTGTGGGTGCGTTCTACCGGATTGGCCTGCGGTGTGTACGGTGGTGTTGGCCGGTGATTATTGCCCATTTCTTGAAGAAGTTCTCTGAAAACATGCCCTGTGTACTGAGTCTCGTTGTCGAATATTAGGGTGCGGACAGCTAAAGCGAGTGATGATTTCTTCATAGAAAGCTTGATTAACGGCTCTGGCGGTGGCTTTTCGAATCGCCCTGCATTGTACCCATTTGGTAAAACGGTCTTGAAAAACGGCAATGTAACTGTTTCCCTTGGCTGATCGAGGCAAGGGTCCCACTAAATCGGTACTTACAGTATCCCACGGTTGGTCATTTTTCGAAGGTTGCATCTTACCGGGTGGTTGCTGCTGGGAAGATTTATGTCGCTGACAGGATGAACAGCTCCGGACATATTGAGCAATATCTCGGAACATTCCTGGCCAGTAATATCGAAGAGCAACACGAGCGGTTGTTTCCGCTATTCCTTGGTATCCCTCGGTGGCTCGGTCATGATTTTTTTCTAGAACGGCCTTACGAGCGGACTTTGGAACACACGGGTCGGTCATTTCATTTTCAGTGAGATCAGACATGTCCCAAAAGTGACGGTACAGTCGGTTATCTTTGATACAATAGTCTGGGAAAGCGGACGGATTGGTTTCCACGGCGGTCTTCTTTAAGGTGTACCAGTTGCACGGTGTGATTTCTTCGAGGGACATAATCGGATCGGATAGTTCCTCGTAGTCTTCGGTGTTGACTGGGTCTCGTGACAATGCGTCAGCCACTCGATTTAAAACACCTTTTCGGTACTTTATTTCGAAGTCAAACTGTTGAAGATAGATGCTCCATCGAGCTAATCTGCCTGCAGGACTTTTAATGGAATGGAGCCAGTGACGACGGTGAAATGATACCCTTCTAAATATGGTCTCATCTTTTCTACTCGCCAAACAATAGCTAGGCACTCGTTTTCGGTGGCGGAGAATTTCTTCTCGTTGGCGTTTATACTGCGACTTGCATAAGCTATCACATGGTCGCCATCAGACCCATGTTGAATCAATGCTGCACCCAGACAAGCCAATAGTGGAGCTTCGGTTAGGCAAGTCTTTAGATGGTCAAACGCATTCTGTTGTTCTGAAGTCCAGGTCCACCGGACATTCTTCTTAAGAAGGCGATTCAAGAGAGCGGAAATTTGCGAAAAGTTTTGGACAAAGCGACGGTACCAGGAGGCGACACCCAGGAATCTTCTTAAGATTCGCAAGTTAGTATGAGGCGGTAATTCCAGGATAGCTGAAACTTCTCGGGGCCGGTACAGATACCGTTGGCGGTAACAAGATGTCCTGGGTAACGGAGAGAGCGGCGACCAAATTGACATTTTTCTAGGTTCAGTTTCAAGTTGGCGCGTCGAAGACGGCGGAAAACTTCACTCAGGTTATTGAAATGTTCTTCAAAGATCTCTCCCTATGATGTCGTCCAAATAGGCAAACCAGAAGGGGTCCAGTTCTGGTCCTATAATACGGTCCATCAGACGTTGAAACGTTGCAGGTGCGGAGTGCAATCCGAATGGCATGACTCGAAACTGGAATAGCCCCATCCCGGGAACGGTGAATGCGGTGATGTGGTCACTGTCTTCGGAAAGTGGAACCTGCCAGTAACCTTGATTGAGATCGATACTGGAGATATACCGGGCTCCTTGAAGTTTGTCCAGTATGGCAATAATATACGGTAGTGGATAAGCGTCTTTCCGAGACACGCCGTTAACTTTTTGAAAATCTATGCAGAAGCGGTGTTTTCCATCCTTCTTGCGTACTATCACTACCGGTGAACTCCATGGACTCTGAGATGGTTCAATGATGCCATCTTTGAGCATGGTTCAGACTTCAGTATTAATAATTTCCTGCATCCTGGGGTTCTGCGGACGGTATCGTTGTTTGATAGGCTCGGTATTTTCCAGGAGAATGGTGTGTTCTACTAAAAAAGTAGTTCCATGTATTTTCTCAAACTTTGGCAACTCCCGGTCTAGGAAAAATTTCAATTTTCGGTCTTCGGTTTCTGTTAAAGTTAGCTTCGGTTCACTATGAATGTTATCTATATGGCTGCAAAGATCAGGAGGGTACAGAGGTTCGTCATTCAGGTATACTTGACTGCAATCAAGATCCAGGTGAACTGGATGACGGCCTAAAATATCCATACCAAGGACTAAGTCTGATGTTAGGCGTGGAAAATAGCATATATCTTCAATTATCGTGGATTTTCCTAGTCTTAGTGGTACCCGGTATGCTTTGGTGATCTTGATTACACCACCACTGGCTACTTTTGCATTTGCGACTGCTGGTCGGACTCTTCAGCATCTTTTCTGTTGGCATAATTCGGCTACTAGGTCTCCCATGTAAGAATTTGCGGCTCCGGTGTCAATAAGAGCATAAAATTGTGTGTTTTGGATATAGGCTCTGGCGTGCGGACGGGTGTCAAAAACAGGTACGGGGGCTATAGGAGAGTTCGAGGTGGTAGGCCGACGGTGGTGGACTGACCTCGATGCGGTACAGCGCCGGTTTAGTTTTCCGAACGGCGGCATGGACAGTCTTTGGAAAGAACTCCTTCTTTCTTACATCTTGAACAGAACAACTTCGGCGTACGTCGACAATCGCCTCGGAAGTGTCCCTCTTCTCCGCACCTCCTGCAAATTTCGTCTCGGATTCTATTCGTGTTTGCGTGTCCTGGTGGTGTTCTGGCAGATGTATTGCGGTGACTGTTACTAGATGGTAGCCTTCCTTGCGACGAGTGAGTTGGTTCTGGACCTCGGGGTAGTCTTTCAGTAAATGGATTGCGGGTGCTGCCGGTTATTGATATCCGTTTATTATATTATATTATTTGGTGTATGCACTGCGGTTCTGTAGTTGGACCGGGAGTGATTTAGCTGTTCCAGGAGTAGCTCGGTTTCCCTAACAATTTGTGAAAATGATGGAATGTCGGTGACGTCGGTTCTACGGATATATTGTCGGTATTCGGGCAGCAGGTTTCGGTAAAGCCAACTTAATTCTTGATCAGGTCCAATGTTACCATGTCTGCGTATCAGCGTCTGCAAATCGGTAATATATCGGCTTGATGGTTCATTTGGCCGCTGAAGAGGACGATTAGTTTCAACTTTCCAACTCAACCAGGTTATCGGCGTAGTTGAGAGGAAAATAAAAAGCACGGAAATCGGTAAGAAATGCATCCCAAGAGGGCCATAGCTGTCGGTTGTTTCGGCTTCTCGTTGCAGGAGCTCGGTAACAGGCTATCCAAAGCGATGTTTTTCGAGGCGCATATCTCTTGTAGATGTTCTTCTGTTTCCCGAGGCATGTTGGGGAGAGCTGCAATGTTCTGGTCGGTACAGGACGAACTCCTTATTCTCAATGGTTGGAGATCTTTCTCGGTACTAACTTCTTGATAACGGGCCTACGAAAAACTTCAGAAGGTTTGGTACAGGTTGACTTCCGGACGCCTTTCTGCAACGGCTTCTGTGCATGCCTGGGCGGAAAACTTGCGGTTTTCATCTCGGATCGGATGGTGTGGTTCAGGCGGATTTCGGTATCTTCTTCGGTAGCGGCTCTGTTAGGTGCCTGGTCTTATTCGACGGCGGTCCTCGCTTCGCTGGTATCTTTAGTCGGAAGGTTCGGGATATACTTCTCTTCTCGGATTTGACAGTTCAGCCATTATTACTTCAGCTGGATGGCTTACCTAAGCAGAATCTGGTCCCTCTGGTGTCTTGTTCTTCTCCGATGTGACTCCTTGGAAGGCTCGGTCTGAACTCCTGCTTACTGGTCCTTCTGGTTGTGAGCTTTCTTCTCTGGTGCGGCTAGTATGGACTGCTTCTTCTGGTCGAGGGCTCGGTGCAAACTGCCTGGTAGAGAGCTCGATGAGAACTACTTTCTGCTTCTTCTGGTCTTCCTTCTGGTCGAGGGCTCGGTGCGAACTGCCTGGTAGAGAGCTCGGTGAGAACTGCTTGGTCTGTTGCTGGTAGAGTACACGATGCGAACTGCCGGTTTTCGGGCGTACAGTCTGCTTTTTATGCCTTCTATGATGGCCTCAGCTGGTGGGGGTTTACCATAAAGTGGAGTGGGGTAATGCGCGGACACTCGGTTTGGTTTTGCTCGCGCTGTACGGTTGAAGTTCACGGTTAGGAAGGGGCATAGGTTAGGTTGTGATGTGTTTCTCGGAACCTACGAAAGATTTCGGAAAACTGATTTTAGAAATGGCTTTAGTAGAAAAGAATGGTATTCCTTTGGAGAAATGGGAGAAATGGTTATGTGCATTTCCCGGTCTGAAGAATACATAGGAACAATAATATTTGACATTTTGTCATAACTTTTAGGTCTTTTGAGTTAGGGCTTTAAAGCATTGAAAAATCGAAAGAGCGACCTCGAATTAGTCGGAAAAGAGGTGTCTCATCCTATTTTGATTTGCGCATGTGCAGAACAATTTTTTGAAAACTGGGTCATTTTTGGGCTCTCTATACGAGGACAACAAAATTTTACCTAAAACTAATTTTTTTGACGGTATCTGTCCTTTCGGTGACCAGAGAACAGGAGATCACGCAAAACCACAGGGGATTACCCTAAAAACAGCAGGGGATTACCTTAAAATCAAAAGGAATTACCCTAAGACAGGGATTACCCTAATACAGGGGATTACCCTAAAAGCACAAACATACATGAGTCCAAAATGAAATGAGTAGAAAGTCCTATCGGTCATGCGCAGAACGGTCCCTGCTCGGGCGCCATTTTTGTGACGCACTTCGGCTTTTCGGAGGTGTTCGGTAAACATCGGTCACTGTCGTTCATCTGATGATCCATGACTTGAAGCATCCAACGGCTTAATCTCGGGCGACACCCTTTGGATTAACGTTTTATTTAAACAGTGGAGATGGTTAACCAGAGGTCAATGCGCAAGACAAAGACGGTATCCCTTAATGTAATTACAAAGAAAGAGAAATAAAACACCCATGTAGAAAACAAAGAATATATCCTATGTATTCAGTGCTTGTATCTCACAATAAATCCTTAGCCTAGCCCCATAAATAAAATATAGCAACTCCTAATGAGCAAGTACGAGAACGGGAATGTAGGCATAAAACAACTAGAGAGAAACGAGAGAGATAGTTAAACATTGTTGTATAATGACAGCGGTCGGTACGGTTCGGTACTGTGCGGTACGGTACGGTTATACGGTAGCCAACACCGATTCCCACTCATTAATGCGCGTGCGCGGGTAGATTTATTCACACTGCGATACCTTGCCAGATCACTTTACCAAGGGTTATCAACATAGGCCTCTCAGATGAAATGGTGTATAAAGTTATTTTTATGAACTGTGTGTACGGGGTGTGCGAGGGTGTGTGTAGGTATAATGAATATATGTGTGAGAAAGACAGGAATGATAGACCAGCCCGTAAACAGAACCCCGGTGCTGATCCGAAGGATGGGTGTGTGTGTAAGAGAGAGAGACATGAGGAATAGACTAGCCCGTAAACAGGACCCCGGTGCTAGCCTAAAGGTTAGGAGGCTATATGTAGTGTGTGTGTGTAAGAGAAAGATAGTGTGTATAAAGCATATGTGTGTGCGAAGAGGACAGGATAAGTCAACCCATAAACAGGGCCCCGGTGTTGACCTAATGGATGGGAGAAGTGTATTTCTATGTGTGTGTGAGAAAGAGACATGAGGGATAGATCAGCCCGTAAACAGGACCCCGGTACTGACCCGAAGGATGGGTGAGTGTGTAAGAGAGAGAGACATGAGGGATAGACTAGCCCGTAAACAGGACCCCGGTGCTAGTCCAAAGGTTAGGAAGCTATATGTTGTGTGTGTGTGTGTGTGTGTGTGTGTGTGTGTGTAAGATAGAAATAGTGTGTATAAAGCATATGTGTGTGCGAGAGAGAGACAGGAAGGATAAGTCAACCCGTAAACAAGGCACCGCTGTTGACCTAAAGGATAGGAGAAGTGTATTTGTATGTGTGTGTGTGAGAAAGAGACATGAGGTATAGATCAGCCCGTAAACAGGACCCCGGTGCTGACCCGAAGGATGGGTGTGTGTGTAAGAAAAAGAGACATGAGGG